>CAWUFW010025514.1:0-43878 GCA_963921515.1 Calotriton arnoldi
CAAGGCATGCAGGGAGCCAAGTAGGAGCTAATGGAGAATAATGTCCTGTGATGAATGTGTGACTACAGGGATCGCCCTCCTCCACTGCCTTATGCAGCCTAACATATGCTACTTAGACTATAAAGAGAAAAAGGTCCATTACGGTCTGTGTGTTGCGTGTATGCTTCATGTTGTATATTCAATGTAATTGGTAAAGTGTTGGTAATGCCAACGATGAATTGTAGGGATTAAACATAGCTTTTGGTCCTGAAGAAAGCCTGTTGACCTTTAGTGGCACACAAAAGGCTGAAACATGTTGACCCACTGAGGTTACAGGTCATAATACCCAGAAACATCGTTCTGTTTTTAACTCTGCCAAAGGACCTCAATAGTAAAACGGAGTTAGGATCAGGAAGGCAATTTCAATTTGCACTTAAAATCCCTCATTCTTAGTTTAGAGCTCGGCTTACAAACTGCGTCGAGCCCACCCACTCACACTAGGTGTAACGGGTGAGGATCCAGTGAGGAAGCATGCTACAGGTGGTACCTGTGGGTGAGGAGTCTACTAGAATATTGAAAATATGCCAGGATCCCACTAATTTACCTGTGTGTGGATCCAACAAAATCTTGAAATATGTTGGGACCCCACAACTGATCTTTTGGAATTAATGAATCACAACAGAAAAGGTTAACCCATCTTTGTGTAATTACAGTCTCCCACAACACACTCATCAGAAGACTCCATTAATCTGGTGTCCAAGAACCAGCCCTCAACTGGATTTGCTCTGTCCTCACAGGAAGAACCCAAATAGTCAAACTGCCACCTTTCACATCCAAAGCCAAGAAACTGGTATTTGACATTCCCCAGGGTTCTTCCTTCAGTCCTACTCTGTTCAACGTCTACATGGCTCCACTCGCTAACATCATCAGATCTCAAGGTGTAACCATCATCTCCTATGCAGACAACACCCAACTCATCCTCTCCCTGGTGGACAAGATGTCCACCACCAGAACCAGCTTTACCAACTGCATGATCCTGCAGAATGGATGAGAACAAAGTGCTTGAAACCACACTCCGACAAGACTGAAGTACTTGTCTTTGAAAACAAGAATCCCAATGGGACGACACCTGTTGGCCAGCAGAACTCGGACCTAGTCCAACACCCTCCAGCCATGCCAGAAATCTGGGGATCATCCTGGACGACAAGCTCAGCATGACAGAACAAGTCAATGCAGTAAGCTCCACCTGCTTCCACATTCTACGAATAATACACAAAATCTTCAACTGGCTTTCGCAGAATACCAGGCGCACCAATGGGACGACACCTGGTAGCCAGCAGAACTCGGACCTACTCCAACACCCCCCAGCCATGCCAGAAATCTGGGGATCATCCTGGACGACAAGCTCAGCATGACAGAACAAGTCAATGCAGTAAGCTCCACCTGCTTCCACATTCTACGAATAATACAAAAAATCTTCAACTGGCTTTCACAGAACACCAGGCGCACCGCCACACAAGCACTCATCACAGGCCAGCTCGACTATGGAAACGCACTGTATGCCGGAATCTCCAAACATCTGAACAGACTTCAGACCATCCACACATCCAGAATCCAGACTTTTGCAAGTAGCTAAAGACCTAGCTCTTTGAATAATGCATTGGAGCCACATGCATACACCCCTGCTCAAGCACCTGGATACCCTCGCTGTTGATTAGTGCGCTACACAAATCAACATAACATAACAGTTGGGTACTTCAGACATTGTATTGTTTAGATATGCAGGTGTGAAATCACACCTTTGCTAATAGTTTATCTTGTCTAGTAAGAACACTTAAATACCCTGCCAAGTGGCTGTAATTATTCAACCCATTGCCCTAATTTCTGTCTGCAGAGATTGGTGAAACTGTACATATCTGCCCTGAATTTCGTGCACAGGACTATGCCTTATAGACTACCGTTCAGCCATTTAGTGCTTTAAACCATGCTCACCATTCAGTGTATGCAATATCTGAGCTCTGATCGGGGGCGGCTCCTCCGCTGCATTTCACAGCCTCGTGAGGAACATGCAAAGGCTCCCTTTCCTCGTCTGAGCGTCGAATTACAGCGCACACACCAATCACAACGCTGCATTGCAGCTTTGTGATTGGCTTTGGGGAGGGAGCCTGGGTGCTTCCTGTTGCAATGGAAGGTGAGGAGAGACGGCGGTGTCAGGAGGGTCCGGAGCTGAGGAGAGACGGCGGCTGGCAAAAGGTAAGTGTTCTTCTTTTTTAGTCAAAAAACCCCCAACCTCCCCCCGCCACACCATCCCCGTTCCCTGCTAGCTGCCAATGGCTCTGATCTCTAAGAACAGAACACCAAGAACTACATAAATGGTTGTGTTTGAGTTGAGGTTGTTATTAATAGTTGGTATATGATCAGAAAGATAAAAGAACTTGTAACGATAGATCTTTCACCGTCTGGTCAGCAATTTATAAACACACCAGGCAGAAAGAGCACCACAGACAAGCACCAGTCCCTGACACCAACTCAGCCTTTTTAACAATGTCGGTGCTTTGTAGCATTAGAAGCTGGCGTTTAAATTTTGATCCCTGTAAAAACACATCCGTTGTTTGCCTCTAAAAGATTAAGGAAGGCCAAATCTGCTGGAATTCATCAGGGGAAAAGCCCCAGAAAAAACATAACAGGCTCTGCATGGTGTGCCTCCAATCCCAGTTGAAAACTCAGAATAGGACATATTTACGACACTCTGTAAATATTTCACCCTGGGGTAATAATAATTTACAGTGAGGTAAGAACCACACCTTATTTATCAGGGCCTATGTAGCCAAAAGGAAAGACATAGGTCACTACTATATGGGGCTGTGGAAATGAAAGCATTGTTCTTACGAAATAATGCTAGAAGTCTAAAGAAATCAGTCTTTTCGGTTGCAATATATTGCAAAATCTTAGGGGGCTTATTTATGACCCCTTTGCGCCGCCGTTGCTTCACTTTTTGTGATGCACCGGCAGCATAAAAAATGTGCCACGTTGCTCCCTATTTACAAAGTGACGCATCTAAGCAGATGCGTTTCTTTGTAAAGCCCTGCACTACATTATACCTGTGTCATGTATAATGTATGCAAGGTGGGCGTTCCCCCTCAAAAAGCCTCATAGGAGAGTGCAACAGTAGGGAAAGTGTTGGATAGCGTAGGGGTAAAAATTACTATTCCCACTCCAGTGAGTGCAACAGTAGGGAAAGTCTTGGATAGCGTAGGGGCAAAAATTACTATTTCCACTCCAGTGAGTGCAACAGTAGGGAAAGTGTTGGATAGCGAAGGGGTAAAAATTACTATTCCCACTGCAGTGAGTGCAACAGTAGGGAAAGTGTTGGATAGCGTATGGGTAAAAATTACTATTCCCACTCCAGTGAGTGCAACAGTAGGGAAAGTGTTGGATAGCGTAGGGGTAAAAATTACTATTCCCACTCCAGAGAGTGCAACAGTAGGGAAAGTGTTGGATAGCGTAGGGGTAAAAATTACTATTCCCACTCCAGAGAGTGCAACAGTAGGGAAAGTGTTGGACAGCGTAGGGGTAAAAATTACTATTCCCACTTCAGAGAGTGCAAAAGTCGGGAAAGTGTTGGATAGCGTTGGGGTAATAATTACTATTCCCACTCCAGAGAGTTCAACAGTAGGGAAAGTGTTGGATAGCGAAGGGGTTAAAATTACTATTCCCACTCCAGAGAGTGCAACAGTAGGGAAAGTGTTGGATAACGTAGGGGTAAAAATTACTATTCCCACTCCAGAGAGTGCAACAGTAGGGAAAGTGTTGGATAGCGTAAGGGTAAAAATTACTATTCCCACTCCAGAGAGTGTAACTGTAGGGAAAGTGTTGGATAGCAGAGGGTTAAAATTAACATACTTATCAATTAAATAATTTTTAAAAATTAAATAACTAATTAATAATTAATTATTAATAAATTATTTATAAATAATAACAAATACAAATTAATAATTACTTCATTATAATTAAATTACTTCCCACTCTATTCCCCTATAAACCCACAAACCGCTCCTAAAAAAAATTAACACAATTAATATAAGTATCAATTAATTAATTAATAAAAAATAATTACCAATTAATAATTAATTAACAATAAACTAAGTATCAATACCAATAAATAAAAATTAATAATTACTTTGTTATAATTAAATTACTTCCCACCCTATTCCCCTATAAACCCACAACCCGCTTCGGAATAAAAACACAAAATTTAATTAAAAATAATGAATAATTTCTAAAAATGATTATTAAATTTACTATAATTAAATTACTTCCCACCCTATTCCCCTATAAACCCACAACCCGCTACAATCAATCAATCAATCAAACAATCACAGAATTTGTAGAGCGCACTACTTACCCGCGAGGGTCTCAAGGCGCTGGGGAGAGGGAAGGGGGGGGTGCTGCTACTGCTCGAACAGCCAGGTCTTGAGTAGCCTCCTGAAGGTCAGCAGGTCTTGGGTCTGTCGTAGGCTTAGTGGAAGGGTGTTCCAGGTCTTGGCGGCGAGGTGTGAGAAGGATCTGCCGCCGGTGGTTGTTCTTCGAATGCGAGGGACGGTGGCGAGGAGAGGTCGGCGGAGCGGAGCTGGCGGTTGGGGACGTAGAAGAAGAGTCGTCTGTTGAGGTAGGCTGGGCCAGTTTTGTGGAGTGCCTTGTGTGCGTGGATGAGGAGTTTGAAGGTGATCCTCCTGTCGACGGGGAGCTAGTGCAGGTTCCTCAGGTGGGGGGTGATGTGGCTGTGGCGTGGTGCGTCGAGGATCAGGCGTGCGGAGGCGTTTTGTATGCGTTGCAGTCGCTTGATGAGCTTGGCCGGGGCTCCCGCGTAGAGGGCGTTCCCATAGTCAAGTCTGCTACTGACGAGGGCCTGGGTGACTGTTCTTCTTGTGTCTGTCGGGATCCACCTGTAGATCTTGCGAAGCATGCGGAGGGTGTTGAAGCAGGAGGAGGAGACTGCGTTGACTTGCTTGGCCATGGAGAGCGTTGAGTCGAGGATGACTCCCAGGTTGCGTGCGTGGTCGGTGGGTGTCGGGGCTGCTCCCAGCGTCGTTGGCCACCAGGAGTCGTCCCAGGCTGAGGGGTTGGAGCCGAGGATGAGGACCTCCGTCTTGTCCGTGTTCAGCTTTAGTCGGCTGATCTTCATCCAATCGGCGACGGCCTTCATTCCTTCATGGAGATTGGCTTTGGTGGCGAGGGGGTCCTTGGTGAGGGAGAGGATCAGTTGAGTGTCGTCGGCGTAGGGAGATAATGTTGAGGTCGTGCTGTCTGGCGATGCGTGCGAGCGGGGCCATGTAGATGTTGAACAGTGTTGGGCTGAGGGAGGATCCCTGGGGTACGCCGCAGATGATCTCGGAGGCTTCGGATCGGAAAGGTGGGAGGCGGACTCTCTGGGTTCTGCCGTCGAGGAAGGAGGTGGTCCATTCCAGGGCCTTGTCTCGGATCCCTGCGTCGTGGAGGCGTGCGCGTGATTGCGGTGGCAGACAGTGTCGAAGGCGGTGGAGAGGTCCAGCAGGATGAGGGCTGCGGTCTCACCGTTGTCCAGCAGGGTCCTGATGTCGTCGGTGGTGGCGATGAGGGCAGTCTCAGTGCTGTGGTTGCTGCGGAACCCCGATTGGGATGGGTCCAGGATGCTGTTTTCTTCTAGGTATCGGGTTAGCTGTTTGTTGATGATCTTCTCGATGACCTTGGCTGGGAACGGAAGCAGGGAGATGGGCCGGAAGTTCTTGAGGTCTCTTGGGTCCGCCTTGGGTTTTTGAGTAGGGCGTTGATCTCTGCGTGTTTCCAGCTCTCTGGGAAGGTCGCGGTCTCGAAGGAGAGATTGATAACTTTGCACAGGTGGGGTGCGATGGAGCTGCTGGCTTTGTTGAAGATGTGGTGCGGGAAAGGGTCTGACGGGGAACCGGAGTGTATTGTGCCCATGGTCTTGATGGTGTCATCGATGTTCACGCTGGCCCAGGCTGGCAAGGGGTCATGGTCGATGGTGTGCGGCGGCTCTGGAGTATCTATCTTGGTGGGGGCTGTCTGGGTGTTGAAGCTGTCGTGGATGTCGGCGATCTTGCGGTGGAAGAAGGTGGCGAGGGGAATCGCACAGGGCTTGCGGCGGCGGGATGTCGTTGGTGTTGGAGCTGGGGTTGGAGAGTTCCTTCACGACGTTGAAGAGCTACTTGCTGTTGTGTGCGTTGTTGTCGAGGTGGTCTTTGAAGGAGATTCTCTTGGCGGACCTGATGAGGTGGTGGTGGTTACGGATGGCGTCTTTATGGGCTGAGTGGCTGTCCGGTGTCTTATCACTGTGCCATTTCTTCTCAAGTTTCCGGCAGGTACGCTTGGAAGCTAGGAGTTCCGGGGTGAACCAGCTGACTCTTTTGGTGGTGTCGCTGTAGGTGAGTTTTTTCAGCGGAGCGAGGGTGTTGGCACAGTCGTCTATCCATCGTCTGAGGTTGCAGGCAGCGTCGTCGGTGTTGGATGGGTCGGAGGTAGGGCTGAGAGCGAGGTTTGCCCGTAGTTGGTCTTCGGTGACTTTGCTCCAGCAGCGGCGTGGGATCTGTTGGGTGCGGTGGTGTGTGGTGGGTTTCTGGATGGTGAAGTGGATGCAGCGGTGGTCGGTCCAGAGGAGTTCCGTGGTGTGGGTGAAGGAGACGTGGGAGCTTGAGGAGAAGACGGGGTCGAGCGTGTGGCCGGCGGAATGTGTCGGTGTTGTGACGAGCTGTCTCAGTCCGAGGTTGGCGAGGATGTCGATCAGGGTGGTGGAGTTGCTGTTGTTGTTGTTCTCCAGGTGGAAGTTCAGGTCTCCGAGGAGGATGTAGTCAGTAGAAGTCAGGGCGTGCGTGCTGATGAAGTCGGCGATGGAGTCGCAGAACTGGGGTCGGGGCCCAGGGGGTCTGTAGACAAGGGTGCCTCTGAGGGTGGTGTTGGGGTCCGTGTGGATCTGGAAGTGCATGTGTTCGGCGGTGAAGAGAACGTCGTCGGTGCTGGTCGAGACCCTGATGGAGTTCTTGGGGACGATGGCGATTCCTCCTCCTACTCCGTTGGCGCGGTCTCTGCGGGTGATCTTATAGCCGTCAGGGATGGCTATGGCGATGTCGGGTGCGGAGGAGTCGTTCATCCAGGTCTCTGTCAGGAAGGCGACGTCTGGTGATGATGAGTCGAGCAGGTCCCAGAGCTCGACGGCGTGTTTGCGTGCGGAGCGGGTGTTCAGTAGGATGCATCGGAGGTGGTTGAGGTCCTTCTTGGCGGGCGCTTCGGTGGCCCTGAGGCTGGTGTATCTGCAGTTCCGGCAGGTGAAGGGGCCATGTGTGCGTTTCGGGGCGGCCTTGAAGCAGTTGTGTCTCCGTCCGGGGTTGAGAGCGTGGAGTGTGGTGGCATCGTAACGGCGTCAGTCCTCGAGGCTGGAGCGGGGGGCGCGCGGCCCAGGGGTTCTGGCGCTGGGCGCGGTCCAGGCGCGGACGGGTGCAGACAGGTTTGCCTTAGGCGCGCCTTCGGCGCGCCAGTGGCGCGCCCGCTGCGCACGTCTGCTGCGCACATCCGCTGCGCAGCCGCGCAGCGGCCGCCATATATGGGGAGCTGGGAGGGAGGAGCAGCTGGGAGGCGGGAGGCAGGGGCAGCGAATGGGCAGTCAGGGGGGCGGGGACACAGGGGACGCAGCGGCAGGGGTACAGAAGGCAAAGTTGGGCACAGCAGAATGGGGGCACGAGGGGAAACAGAAAGCAAGAATGGACACAATCAACGGGGGCACGAGGGGAGACAGAAAGCAAGAATGGACACAATCAATGGGGGCACGAGGGGAGACAGAAAGCAAGAATGGACACAATCAACGGGGGCACGAGGGGAGACAGAAAGCAAGAATGGACACAATCAACGGGGGCACGAGGGGAGACAGAAAGCAAGAATGGACACAATCAACGGGGGCACGAGGGGAGACAGAAAGCAAAAATGGGGGCACGAGGGGAGACAGAAAGCAAGAATGGACACAATCAACGGGGGCACGAGGGGATTCAGAAAGCAAAAATGGGGGCACGAGGGGAGACAGAAAGCAAAAATGGACACAATCAACGGGGGCACGAGGGGAGACAGAAAGCAAAAATGGGGGCACGAGGGGAGACAGAAAGCAAAAATGGACACAATCAACGGGGGCACGAGGGGAGACAGAAAGCAAGAATGGACACAATCAACGGGGGCACGAGGGGAGACAGAAAGCAAAAATGGGGGCACGAGGGGAGACAGAAAGCAAAAATGGACACAATCAACGGGGGCACGAGGGGAGACAGAAAGCAAAAATGGACACAATCAATGGGGGCACGAGGGGAGACAGAAAGCAAAAATGGGCACAATCAATGGGGGCACGAGGGGAGACAGAAAGCAAAAATGGACACAATCAACGGGGGCACGAGGGGGACAGACGCAAAACGGGCACCAAGGCAACGGCAGAGGGGCGAGCTTACCAGCAGCAGCAGCGGGCAGGACAACACAGGCGGAGCTGTGTGGCGGGGGAGCGACCTACCTGGCAAGCAGAAAGCTACAGAACTACAGAACTAAAACACAAAATTTAATTAAAAATAATTAATAATTTCTAAAAATTATTATTAGATTTACTATAATTAAATTACTTTCCACCCTATTCCCCTATAAACCCAAAACCCACTACGGAACTAAAACGCAAAATTTACTTTAAAAAAAATTTATAATTTCTAAAAATGTAATACATATATTTAAAAAAAATACAATACTTAACAAAAAATATAGAACACATACATTTAAAATACATACTAAAATACTTAACACTAATATAAACATCAATATTATTAACAACGATATTTTTACAAACGATATTACTGACTTCGATATTAACAAAAACGATATTTCTTACCTTCATGTCGATATTCTGGTCACCGATATTCTTGATGTCGATATTCAGTCCCTTCGATATTTCCAACTCGATATTTTTGTACTCCGAAAATAAAAACTCGGTATTATGTCTGTGCACCGTCAAAATCTTATACTTGCCTCACAGCAGGTGTATGACTGATGCAGGCTCATTTAACAAAGGACTTGCCCATGTGTAATGACCCATTGCTGGAGTTGCATCACTTTTGTGACACACTGCAGCAATGCGTGATTACTGTGCCTACAGATTCGTCTGAAATACTGACGTATCTGTAGTCCCCTGCGACATGGAGCGCCGTACAGTAAATACAACGCATCCATGGGTGCACTCAAAAGTGTTGCATCGCTGTTTTCATGCAGCGATGCAACACTTTTCATAAATGAGGCTCTAGATATAAATGTGGACTTAAACATAATTATAACTAAAGAAAAGCCTGTAGTGGCTTAGCGAGGCCCTTTAGAGTAAGTATACAATACAGAATCTATGTGCGCTAATGAACTGTTGTGATTAAGCAATACATCATTAAGCATGTCATTTTCCTCCAGATACAGTAGATTCGAATGTGTTTTGTTATGGTGATTCATGGGTCAAGTTTGACAGTCTCATTAAAAGCCATTTACATATCAGCTTCTCAAAATGCTAAACTTGTAACTAATTACAAAATGTGATTTTGAATCTAATGAGCTGAAATGGTTACATGAATCTCAGACATTTCTGAAAACTGGAATTATTTAATCACATCGCATTCACTTACATTGGCTGCAAAACCATATGTTAAATGTTTGATAAAAATTAAATACTTACAGATGAATTGTTTCTTCAACTTGATCAGGATCTAAAAATTCCAATCTGCAGGTCTATTTAGGTGTCAGCGTCAGATGTGAAAATAGGCTGCCTCAAAATTTTCTTCAAAGTATACCATTGTTACAGCACCATCCATTTTGGATGATAGTGCAAAGAAGGGGCACATCAGAATAAATATTACAAAGTTTAAAAAGTAAAAACATTACCAGCACGAAAGGCACGGGAAAGCAAAACAGTTTCAATAAAGATGTCCATGGCATAAAGTAACATGATGTGTGTAACGCTTACCTAAACAGAAAATACTCATTGAATGCTTTCAAACCATCGGTGCAACATAAGTGGACAGTAGAGGGAGGACATCTGCTATCAACACTGATTCCAAAACCAGAAATAATCCGAACCCCAAGGCCCACCATAATGAGCTGCCCTCTTGAAGTTGGCTCTTCTGGTACAGAAAGGCTGGCAGCCCCATGGGCAGAGGTAGTTCGTTTGCAACACTGGCGGAACCAAAGCATTTCCCCAACTCTACCTGAGAATGGCTATTCCACAAGGTAGGTAAAAGAGTAAATCAAATTATGTTTAGCAGATATCATGTTCTACTCACTTCTCAATGACCCTCATGGAAAGATTTTTCTTAAGATTTAACATATCCCAAAATTCAACATACTTAGCCACTAGGCGCTACAAGCCAATATATGTACTTTGATTCTCATTTCCTAGCACGCCATATGCTTAATAGATTTTGAGTTACTGTGTGATTGGGGAGGCTCTTGTGATTATTACATGCATACCACTGTTATTTTGCTTTTGCTGTGTTACTATGAAAAATGTCAATAAACAGATTTAACGGAAAAAAAAAAAAATCAGGACCAGGGCTCTTTTTCAATGGGCTCTCCTCAATTGCCTTAAGTAACTGAACAAGCATCAGGGCAATCCTTCCATGCCCCAGTGGATGTGAAAAAGAGGGATGGATAGCTCAATCAGTGGAGACATATAGGGGCCAATTCCGATCTCGGCCGGTAGCGCACCGAATCGGATTCGGCTTAACCGGATCCGATTCGGAGCCCTCTTTCCCGACCGATTCGTACGTGCGTCCGGCCGAGCGAGTACGATGCGAGCGCACGCGAAATCGCCGACTGACTTGTTCGCGGGTCCGAAGCGCCGCGACCGACTCGCACGGACACGACTTGCACCGCGCGATGGAGACGTTCCCCGGCCGGGCAAGTACGATGCGTGCCGCGAGCAGTCCGACCGAGTCGCGTCGTCCGGCTCGAAAGAGCAGTCGGAGCCGCACTTTGGGGGTCCGTGTCGGACCCCCCTGTACGCGCAGACGCGCGAGTCGCACACAGGGGGGACCCATGGGTCCCCCCTACCTGTGCATGTATGCCGCGAGTCGCTTCGAGGCGTACCCGCTGTAGGGGGCACCCTTGTTCACCTCGCACCCATTGGGTCAATGGGAGCCCGCGTACGCGTTGTACGTCCGGCTCCCATTGACTCAATGGGAGTCCGACCGACTCGAGTCCGATTGCATGCGTGCGCATCGTACTCGTTCGGTCGGACTGCCAGAGTCCGATTCGGTCGGAAATCTCTCCGGGTCCGGCTCGGTCGGAGAGATTTCCGGCCTGAATCGGAATCGGCCCCATAGTCTAGAATAATGATTGACCCACTTATCCTCTGTGAGAACAACCTGAGAGGCAGAACAAATTTAACTATTTTGTCCCATGCTAGCTAACAGCCTCCAAGAAACTCTCATAGCAGAGATGCCGCATGCAAACTTCAGCTCATCTGTCAATCAAGTCACCTACTTGTAAAACACAAAAAACCTGGGACAAGGTGTATTGTTTGTGTCACCTCAGGCCCTGAAAAACATTGAGTGGAAGAATATGCAAAGGCAGCAGTCTGCCCAACTGAATAGACTTTTCAAAAAGCCATGTTATTAAGGCTTTTGTAAATTTGATCAGGTTTGTTCCTCTTTAAAGAAAGGAAGTGGAGTGTGTTCACATGCCTTCCAATTATCCAGCCACTCTTCTTGTAAGGCTAAAACTGTGCTAAGGTCATTTTTGGCAAAACTTCGCACAATGTTTTAATTTCTGTCTATAGTGCTCTCTGCTGTGCCACAGACTGAATTAAACCACCCATCATTACTGTCTTTGGGTCAGATGAACCAAATACTAGTCGTAAAAATCTGATCACAATTTGTGGCCAGTATGTTTGTGATCTGTATAGAATTTTATGAGTCAACCTATGTATTAATTAGTAGGTTGGTTTGTAAAATTTGTGAGTTGGTTTGTGAGCTACACATTGCAAATCGCTCCAATTGGTGGCCATCACAGGGATAGTGGCCTGCTAAGATCAGCAGACCATCATGTCTGTGACTGCCTTTAAATTAAGTAAGCTTTTTATTTTTGAATGAAGCTTGTTTTTTTTTTTAAAGGAAACTGTGCTGTCATGGACCACTGCCTTTTCCCCAATCAACTTTTTTTACATTGACAAAGGAGAAGGGGTCCTAATGGAACCTCTTCCCTTTTGTGAGTGAATGACCACCCTAACTCGGAAGTCAGTATTTTTTCAATGTTATGTGACCATATTTTGGTCACAAAATATTGATACATGTTGTACTGATTTGGTATTTGGGACCGGTGCCTGCAACACCCGCCTTTCTAATCCTGAATCGATATGGGGTCACAATTCCATTTTAGGAGTCAGTAAAAGTTTACGGACTCCTAAAGTGGGATTGGTACATTAGACAAAGCATTTTTGCTGTTGCAAACTCTGAATTGGCGTATTATGACCACATTAATGGTTTGCACATCTGGCCCTTTTTTTCAAGTGTGCTTTCTCATTTCCAGAGGCCTTAGAAGCTCTTTGAATCCCTGAATCACAGTGCTGTCTTTTGTATACAGATCTAAACATTGCATAAATAAGGAGAATGCTTCCATTTAGTTGATAATTCTTAAGTGGCTAGCTTGACTCAAGATAGCCGTCAACATCATTAGTAGAATCTTCCACCAGAGGTCTGGGCAGTCAACTTGATTTAGAGTTTAAGCAGTTAGAGATGAAGCTAATATTAACACATTATAATCACTAATATCAATATGAATAACATTGAACCAACTAATACATTTATATCAATGGATTACTTCAACCAGTAAATGGTGAATTTTAATTGTATTTCCACGCCTCTTGAAGTTGGGTCGAGCGAGTCTATCAGTAGGAAAATGCCCAGAGCAACTGTATAGAAGGATAAAGGTCTAGTAGAAACCTGTTTTGCTTATGCGTTCATATGGTAGTGTTATGCAGTTGAAAATCTGGCAATATATGGCCCGACATGTTGTCTAGTTTAGAACTACAATAACGATTAGAGGGCTTAGGATTTACAGCAGTCTTATTTAGCAAAAAAAATGGTACATACTTCACCATAAACGGGTTCTATTGTTAGTTAACTACATGACTGTCAATTATTGTGTTGCTGCAATAGCAGTGCCAAAAATCACTGGAACCAAGATGAATATACACTATTACAGTACAGGGTAGGTCAATAGTGGCACAAATAAATGCCTGTGACGGGCAGCCTCCTAGTAATCCCGGCCCCCTGATATATCTAAAAAAAGTGGTTGTCCAGAGATTTTCATTTTTGATTTGTGTTTTTGGATCGTTTGGGAAGTAATTTAGTTTGGGTAGACATAGATGATCCAAGCCAAATTTTTCTAGACGACATTTTTAAAAATGGCATATGTGTTTCCGTGATGATGTAATATTGCAGGAAGCATGAAACCTATATACTTCATTTTGGTGTCAAAACAGGTTTTGAGGGTCCAGTAGTCTTAAAGAATTCCTTAGAGCAACCCTTCTTCCATTTTCCAAAATGGCAGCTATAATAGAGGAATAAGAGACATATATAGAAATGAAACCAATGATAATGGCTTTTAATCCTTTTATGTATACATCAAACAATGTTTATGATCTGAATATGGAAACAAAATAATGTTTATCACTCCTGTTTTAGACACATTTTCATACTTCACTATATTTTTTGGTTATGACAATTGCTCGTGGTACATTTGCAGAATGTTGAACATTTGAGAAGAGCATATCAACAGGGACATCTTTTTGTAGTACAGGTTTTGCAAGTACATGTACGTGTATGTTCTGTGGGTAGAGGCTTTAGAAATTTCATAGGTTTTAGCACCCCATCAATATCTTCCCAACTAAATTCACACAGGTCTTTCTCTACATATGCATGATCCAAAGCATTTACACATCTTCCGATCAAGTAGAACGCTCTTTTAATGTGTCCTCGCACAGAACATGACGTCGGAAGAAGATCACTTAGAGGGACTGATCTCTTGAACTCACTGTACTGAAGATCATCAAATATGTGACAGTCAGAACTCATATTCCACACACGCACAAAGTATTTTTCTATGTCCTTAAAGTCACATTCTTCTTCTGTCTCAGCAAATCCTTTTAGAAACTTCACAGGTTCAGCAGTTAAAGCTCCAAGCTTTGTTCCAATTTTGTTTATAGTGTCATCACCCGTAAGAATATGTGCCTTGATAAGAACACTGGGCATCTCTGGGTCAATTTTCTTGCAGAGAATATAAAGCGGGATTTTCTGGCCTGTTCCATAATGTATCCATAACTCTGACAATCCTTGACTTATGAACATTGCAACAAATCTCAAAAGCACAATAATAGCATCTGTGTCGTTTGATAGTACAATGACTCAATTGGAACCATTTTGAACAGCCCGCTCAACATGTGGCAGACCACGAAGGTCAGCTTCCTCCAATTTGCTGTTAAGTTCTTGAACAATATGGCCTGTATCTTTGAATATATCTCTGCAGGCACCAACTCCTCATTGACAATCATTCCACTTACAATAATTGGAAATTCAGTGTTCTCTGAAGCATCAGCAATGTTTTGGCGAGTTAACATCTCCAAGTTCATCTTGTTCGATGTTGGTGACCAGAATTTATCAAGTTGCACAGGTATAGGTGTCAAATTTTAGATGCAGGCAAGGTCAATTGTTCCACTTGTAGACATTCATCTGATTTTCTCACTTTCTTTGAGAGATAGTTCAAGATAATTGTCAAAGACAATGTGCAGTTCTTGCAAGGTGCACACTGACTTTGATATCTGTAGAACAGTCTCAATGACCGCTCCAAAGCTTTGCATGGGTGAAATCTTGACCATTCGCAATTGTGACACAAAGTCCACAACAAGAGCAGTTTTCAATGAGAACACCTTTTTGAATTGCAATTCTTCTGGTGGACTTTTTTTTAGAGCTCTTGTATGAGTTTGTGGTTCACTGGTTTGGTTGCAGCATCTCCATCAAATAATGAGTTTGTTGGAAGAAAATCATGTGACAGAATGGCCTTAATAAATTCTCACTGCTTTCTTTTGCTACATCCATTTCTCTATGTGCTTGCTAAAGCTGTTTTTGGGTAACCTGTTTTGTAGTGACTGGTTGGACGAAACTCTCACTATGGCAATTAAAGTGTGGAAGTTTAGCTTTAGTGATTATGTCAAACAGCTTTTTCTCTTTCAATACAAATCTCTCCTGCTCCAGTTCTGTGTATAGTTTCGATCTATGTTCCAGGACATCTAGTAGACATGTCTTTATATCGTTATCCACTTATTGTTGGTCACAGAGTTGTGTAGTGGCACAGGCTCAGTCATTTCAAAGTGGTTTCCTTGCTGCTGCATGAAATGAAGACTGCAAAAAGACAGTTTGGGCTGGACTGTTCCCCTTGGGCGCAGGGTCAAGACTGATTTGCATATGGCTGGGTCCAAACTGGAATGGCATGGTGAGCAAAAAAACAATCGATTTAGGCCCAGATCTCTGTACTGGGGTGAATGTATGACATTGTTCTGCATTCTGTCCATCAATTGTTCTTTTTGCATTTGTCACCCCGAGTGGGACGGGAATGCCCAGACGTGGGTCCCATGCTCTCCATGCCACTGGAGTCAAGCTATCCTAGCTGATGAGGGCTGAAAGCCCGAAACCGGTCCTAGGATGCTTGTTTCCAGTCCAGGGAGGACCTGGCCTGGCAGTTCGGGCTGGACTGTTCCCATTGGGCGCAGGGTCAAGACTGATTTGCATATGGTTGGGTCCAAACTGGAATGGCATGGTGAGCAAAAAAACGATGGATTTAGGTCCAGATCTCTGTACTGGGGTGAATGTATGACATTGTTCTGCATTCTGTCCATCAATTGTTGTTTTTGCATTTGTCACCCCGATTGGGATGGGTATGCCCAGGCGTGGGTCCCGTGCTCTCCATGCCACTGGAGTCAAGCTATCCTGGCTGATGAGGGCTGAAAGCCCGAAACCGGTCCTAGGATGCTTGTTTCCAGTCCAGGGAGGACCTGGCCTGGCAGTTCGGGCTGGACTGTTCCCATTGGGAGCAGGGTCAAGACTGATTTGCATATAGCTGGGTCCAAACTGGAATGGCATGGTGAGCAAAAAAACAATGGATTTAGGCCCAGATCTCTGTACTGGGGTGAATGTATGACATTGTTCTGCATTCTGTCCATCAATTGTTCTTTTTGCATGAAATGAAGATGGCTGTCAACACGTTTATTAAAACGTTCCCCTCTCTTTCCCACAAGTTAGTGGTAAGGAACAGTTTCCCGATGGCCCATTAATTTTGAATTTATCATCTCTCTGAAAACATTCCAAATAGAAAGGACTTCATGATAAAGTGATTGCCATTAAGCAACATATTCACTTTTGTGTGTCTGACCAACACTTCCCTTGACGCTTTTCTGTGATCACTGGATCGTCTGTTCCAGTTTAATATCTGGAGTGACAGCATTGAACATCCCCTTTCTATCTTTCACCATAAAACGTCTTTGGATGAATTTTTTGTAGAGGTATGGTTTTTCCACCTCTGGCTTCTACACTCTTTTCAAATACCAGGGCCCATATCTCAGGTAGTTTATGCAATCGAATTTGCGAAACACAGTACTCAGTGACATGTTGATGGCTTGTAGTGATTTTGCACACATTGGCTTGGCAATTGGGTTATAAGTTTGGAGCTTCGTTTGTTTATGCCTACAGCTAGCGCAGCTTGTTTTCCAGCAGCTACTTCATTGGTACAGTCTTGAAAAAGCATCATGGCAGTATCATCTGTGCTGGATGTTCCAGACAAAGAAGAGCTGTCTTCAAAATTAAAATTATCAAGAGCAGTGTGAGAAGTTGGCCTGGTGTATGCTGTCCACTAATTATAGTGGGCACCTTGCACCAGTCCAAACAACCCCTTATTGGAGATAGGTTAAAGACAACCTTTATTGAAAGCTATCCTAGTGGTAGCTATGGAGAGCAGCCTTCAGGCTAAGTCTTGAAGGAATGTAAAGCAGCTTGTTTTACCAGTCTATAATCTCTTGACTGACCAAATGAAAGAGGACCATACCAGGTATATATTCAAAATATATGTATTTATTGCTAAACACACCCCTCTAGTCTAAGTCGAATATCAACAGTAATAGCACAAATACACGTTTGAGCCCTAGGGGCGTACCAAACCATATACCAATAAAGTGGTATAAGAACCACGACTGAGCTAGACACAAGGCCTAGAGCCTGTAGAAGTGCTTGGGCCACAAGGAACCACCCAAGGTAGTGACACAGGGGACCCACGGGGGACGCGTGCAGTGTGAGAACACAGCCGCGAATCGCCGTTGACTTCTATGGGGAAAGTCGCGGTTGGAATTTTAAAGAAAAGGGACACTTAGAGGAGGACTTGGAGCAAACCCCTTTAGAACTGGGTTGTTCTAGAGTCTATACCCACGGGAGCACCGGAGTACTCGAGTTACCTCACCCAGGGAAGCCGGGTGCATAGGTGTCTTTCAGGGTCGGGTTTCGTCGTCGTTTTCAATGGCGATCTGCTGCAAAGTGCTGCTGGCGGCCAAGTCGAAAGTGTTCGGGTGGATCCAAAGGTGGATCGAAGATCTGAAGAACCTGAAAGCAGAGGGGACAGAGTCTGGGTCACTAGCCAGTGACCAGGAAGGCGATGAGCGGATGCCCACTGATGTCGGGTGCTTCAGGTTGGTTGACTGTCGTCTTGACTCTTCAGCCACGAGGTCCAGGAGGTGTCAACGACAACCAGGAGCTGGATTCGAGCTGTCCCACGATGTTTGTCGATTGCAGGGGTGTCAGCGACCGGATTGGACCCAACAAGCCTTGGCAACGGCAAGTCTTGTGGAAATAAAAGAAGGACGGTGGTGCAGACCAGCAAGGTCTGAGGGACTCACCCAGCAAAGGTAAGTCAGGGCACGCCTGGAGCAACCAGGGAAGCCCAAGTAAAAGAAGATTGGCCTTCGGGAGGGCCTTCTAGCCAACAGACTAGCAACCGTGAAGGAGCCTCAAGTGGACGCACTTAGAGCTGGCTCACGGGACACTCAAGGAGTGGAGGCCAGTGATCTTCGGTACAGTTGGTGCTGGAGGTGGGGGCTACTTGGAGCCCAAAGCACAACTTCGTGGAAGACCAGGAAGAGGATGCACTTGCAAATGCGCTCAGTGTCCAGGGGTCACGGTTCCACATTACCCACGACAGCTACGGGCCTCAGCTTTGCTGGGGACTCAGGGCAGCCTCGGTGAAGTCTGGAAATCCACCTCTGGTGATGCAAAGACTTCGGTGTCCGGCGGGAGCTTCAGCGATGCAGACCGGACAATTGCTTCATTGGTGCCTGCCAAGCAGGGGAGTCACTCCTTGACCCCAAGGGAGATTCATCAGTCCTCTAATCTTAAAGTAGAGCGTAGAAGGTCCAGGATTCTGTATCAGAGTTTCGTCCAGGTAAATCTAAAGTCCTAAGGACTGGGGTCCCATACTTATACTAAGTTAGGGGTTGGACATACTCTGGGGACCCACCTATGGGAGGGTCAGGGAAGAGGGGTGGTTACACCCATTCCCTTTGTCCAGTTTCGCGCCAGAGCAGGGGCTGGAAGCCCCTGAACCAGTTTGAACTGGGGTATGCACAGGGACACCAAGTGTGCCCCCAGTGCAGGACTTCAAAGCACCAGAGAGTGCTCCCGCCCAGCCCCAATACACATTATCCTGTCTGGGGAGGTGGTTACACCTCCCTGGGACAGGAAACCTATTGTCCAGGCCTCCCCTGCCGGAGTTTCAGTCAGCAGCAGGAGGCCAGACCTGTGTCTGTGGTTGCGGCATCCATTTTGTGATGCCAGGTTTTGGAAAGAAGTTACCGGGCAGGCCGGTGTGTACATGTCTTTCCCTCTAGAAGGGTGGAATGCTACCCCCGCCGCCAGAACTGGTGGGGGGATAGTATTCCAAGATGTTTGACACCAAACGCGACATGTTTCCGTGCAGCCATTCCAAAGTTAGCATTTAACGCGAGGTTATAATGCGCTTAAGAGTATATGGTCAGGCTGCACTACAAACAGCATCAGAGAAGGGTCTCCGAACGCTGCAGAGGGGCTCTGCTCATGCAGGGGCACCCTCTCACATAGGAACCAAGCACTCTGCCTTCAGGATTGACAAGGCCTGCCATAGGAGTGACTTATAGGTTTATATGTGTGTATGTATGTAGTGATATAGGTAACCTATATCACAGTAAGGGGTGCATGCACCACCTTACCCAGGCTGCAGTAGCAGACCTGTGGTGTCCTTTTGGCTGGCCTTCCAGGGGTGGCACAATACATGCTTCAGCCCCTGGCAGGCCTCTGAGGTACCTATGCCCTGGGTACATAGTATACCATATACTAGGGACTTACAAGGGCACTCCAGATTCCAATCAGAGATGTGCCTAAGGCACATGGAAACCATTTTAGAGAGGAATCAGTTAGGCTGGGGTTCTGATTAGCAGGGCCCAGCCAGACTAAAGTCGAAAAACAGTGAAGCATCAGCAAAAAGTGGGGGTACCCATGTGAAGCAGATCCTACTCTCCTACAAGCAGCAATTGTAAATCTTTTCCTGGTAAAGTGACTTGGAAGTGGTGTGCTGTCGGATTCACAAATTTTGCATCATGAGCTTCTAACACGTTCCTGCTCTGTACTATGTCATTATAACTTGTTGATATACTAATCCTGTTCATTGAAGTGAACAGCTCTCTACATTTGCAATTGTCATAGATTGCGTGTGCAGCCATCATGTGTAGTGGAGTTTTCTTTTTGCTGTGATGTAATTCATAAAACGTGATTTGGAAAAGACAGTACATTTGCGCAGCATAAGCCTGTCAATTCATGGGATTGTTTTCACTTATTCGCTTATATCTTCAAAGCCATCATCAATGTTGCCGGCTTCTGTTCCAAACTCAAGAACTTTAGTTAGTAACAGTTCTTCTTTGCTGATATTAAGCAATGATGTTAAAAATGTTACGACAATATGAGGCATTCTTGTTGACTGCAATGATTTGCTGAGCTCTGGGGCATCACAAAATTTGTCATTAAGTTCAAAATCTAAATCTTTCACGATGTTTCTTAAAATGGTTCCTATTGATTTTACTGCATTCTGTGATCTTATTTTGGCAGCAAGAACTTCAGGAGTCAAATCAGCTCAGAACACTATAGGTGGATCATTCTTTTTGTTAGACTGACAAAAACAAATTCTGTTATTGTACATTCTCACCAGAAAAATCTTCATTTCATTGTTATTTCTCTGATCTCATTGAGTGTTAACCTGTAGCCAGCACTCATGAGTGGCTTTAAAACTTAATTTGCTTTTTCAAAGAGTGCAAACTTAACTACAGACTAGCGGTTACGTTGTTACTGGGAGCTCATTGTACATTCATATTTTAGAATGTATGCACACATGCAGTTCCGGTGTGCATACAAATTTGGTGCAAACATTCCCCTTGCTGTTTAGATCAGCTACTCGGCCGAAAACTTCATCTTGGAAGTAACTAGCTGCAGATAAAAACTTGTTTGCCCTTTGAGACTTACATACTCTATACTTTGTTCTTTCGTCAATCCGTTTGGCCCTTGTTTTGGCTAAACCATTGACGATCCACTGCTTTGTGATTAGTTGTTTGAGGTAGGCGAGGGGTAGCAATCAATCTTGTTAAGTCGATGGGCTTTAGGTTTGGTTGTTGTTGCTTTCTCAGAAGACTTGTTGTAATTCACTGGTTTCTGCTACTTTTTTTACATTTTTTTCTAGTCTTTTTTCCATTGTATACAACTTGTAGCACTTGTTATTACAATGATAAAATATTTGATCCTCTTCACCCATTAATTTCAATCTTTTGTGAACTTCGTCTTGCCATATTTCTGCAGCATCTCGAACTCTCTTCTGTCCAACCGCAATTGATGTTAGCTTTTCTTTCAGATTAGTTTGGCATATGACAGATTTTTCTTTGTTGAAGGAGTCCTCAGATTTTATAGTTAGCAACACTCTGTCAGTAGGTAAAGATCCTCAGCTACCACCCGCTTCGCTCATGTTTATGAATTTGAATCAACGGAAAACCTGAAACAAAAACAAGACTAAGGTAAATTACCAATATGATGGCTAAATCACATCATTATAGAGCTGCCATTTTGGAAAATGGCGGAAGGGTTGCTCTGAGGAGTTATTTTCTATCTCTATAAGACTACTTGACCTCCAAAACCTATGTTTTGACACCAAAATTAGGTATATAGGTCTCATGGTTCCTGAAATATTACATCATCACAGCAACCCATCCGCCATTTTAAATAATGTTGTCCAGAAAAATTCGACCTGGATTTGCAATGTCTACCCAGGCTAAATTACTTCTCTAATGATACAAAAACACAAATCAAAAATGAAAATCTCTGGACAACAATGTTTTTACAGAGGTATATCAAGGGGCCAGGACTATGGGCAATGTAATGTGAAAAGGTTTAATAGTCACTCCGTTGAGATAGATCAACAGCCCAGGCAGGTTTCCTGAAGGCTACCTGTTTATGATCAGCTTTCTTTTCTGGTGCTGATAAAATTCAAGATATGTTGTTTAGCCCATGCACGGTCGTGCCTGTGTATGCCCCTGTAAGGGAAGATGCAGAAGAGCTGGCGGAACTCTTGAATTTGATGAGACTGTTTGGCTTTAATTAATCTCAAAAATGTCACTTCCTTGTCAAAAATACCTGATCCTGAAGACAGGTTTCCAGTCTTCAGATCCAACTGATTTATAGAGCTGTCAGCACAAGCTGTGAAGAGAGTCAAATAAGAAACTCATGAACACTGGAAATTCAAGCTTCAGAGTGAAAGGAAAGTAGCCACCTAAATTATGTTTTTGATTGCTTTATAAAAAAATGTGTATTTGTTCTAAATCAGCACATTCGATTTCCCTTTAAATCTGCTCAGTGATGTCAAACAAATCAAATTAATCACCAATAAAAAAGTATCTGATGGGCTGTTTTACAAGTGTGCACAGAAATAAAAATAAAATAATTTAAAAGCAAACAAAGACCTGGATTTTTCCCCGTCCTGTTTCATATTTCATGATTGGAAAGTCTTTTAAGATTGCGGCCACTCCTTAAAGATTGAAGTCCATATTTTACCAACTCTGGTTTAATTGTTTATTAAATGTTTTACTTTATTTTAATTATTAATGTTATTTTCGCCTGCATTGTTTGTGTTAATGCACTCTCTTTGTACAGTATAGATTTGACAGGTATATTAATAATGATGATGATAATAATAATATTAGTAATAATAATTGCATATGCAAGTATTTACATGCTGCATGCATGATTGTATTTAATTCTGACTTATCCTCAGACTGGATGATAGACTGTGTTACATCCACAGCCCCAAATACATGCTGAAGGGAAATTTCAGGGGCCGCAGCTGTTATTCTTAATCAGACCCCTGTCTGCAGTATGCGAACACAAGGACTGGGTTTCCAGACCTGAAGTGCTGAGATCTTGCAAGACCTCCTGTTTTCACAGAAGTGTTGTGATTTTATAGGATGATTCTGTATTTATTACAGGTACAGTGGTTAAAATATGTTGGGACAGAAAAGTTCCTCACATGGTAAATGTTGGAGTTGGCCCGTTCTGCAGGGTCATCCACAACCTTTTTGCCTTCATTCTCCTGTTTTCTGAACACGTATTTGTTGGCTTTTAGGAGTCTGCACACTTTACCACTGCTAACTAGTACTAAAGTACTTGTGCTCTCTCCTTTAAACATGGAACTTACACCAAATTGGTGTATTTAATTTACTTTTAAGTCCCTAATAAAGTGGTACTAAATGTATCCAGGGCCTTTAAATTAAATGATACTAGCGTGCCTGTATCTCATTATGCCACCTGCTTAGGTAGCCTTTTAAGTTTGTCTCTAGCCTGCCATTGCAGCCTGTGTGTGCAGTATTAAACTGCCATTTAATACTGGCAAGAAAAACTTCATGCCAGGGCCAAACCTTCCTTTGTACTACATATATGTCACCCCTGTAGTAGGCCCTATACTGCTCAGAGGGTGAGATGGAGTGTATTTAAAAAGTTGGACATGTACATTGAATTTTCACATGTCCTCGCAGTGAACAACTCCTAATTTCGTTTTTCACTACTGCCAGGCCTACCTCTATCAAAGTGTTAACATTGGGTTCTCTTATTACATTTAAAAAGTGGCAAATATCAATTGGGAGCCGATAGGAATGTTGAGTTTGGTGTCTAAAGAATTGTAATTCAAAACCCTCTTTAATGGTTGTAGGAAAGTAGTATCTGCTTCTTATGGTTACCCCCACTTTTTGCTGATGTCACACTGTTTTGGACTAGTCTGACTGGGATCCTGCTATCCAGGACCCCAGTCTATCTGCTTTCTCCCTTAAATTGCTATGTATGTACTTTAGGTACACTCCGGATTGGATACTGGGGTACCCTTATCAGTCCCTAGTATATGGTACACCATGTACCCAGGGCATAGGTACCCCAGAGGCCTCCCATGGGCTGAAGCATGTATTATGCCACCCATGAGAGGCCATTCAAATGACATGACAGGCCTGCTACAGCAGACTGTGTTAGATGGTGTTTGCACCCCTTACTTAGATATAGGTTCACTATATCTATCTCAATCACTACACTTAAAAACCTATCAGTCACCCCTATGGCAGGCCTTATCAATCCTGAAGGCAGGGTGCTGGGTTTTACGTGAGAGGGTGCCCCTGCATGAGTAGGGCCCCTCTGCAGCTTTCGGAGACCATTCTCTGGGGTTGTCTGTGATGCAGCCAGGTCTTGGTGGGGGCGTGGCCTGAGGCCATCATGGCTGCTCGGAGCTGATGCTCTGCGATAGCCCAACACCACAGCATCCAAGCGCGGCACTTCACTGCACCGAAACCAGCAGAAAAAACTCACTCCTGACTTCGGAGCATTGGGAGCGTCTGCCGTTGTGGGCGCCGTTCCCCCAAACCATTTCGTTGTCGTATAATCGGCTAAAACTCTCCAGATGATTGTGCCTCAAAATGGCGATTGGGGCGTAGCTGACTCGCCTCAACGTATAACGAGAGCGGGGGACGAGTAATCAGGATCGGGCCCCTGGGTGACGACATCGGATGAGTGGCGAGACCTTGAGCTGCCCCCTCTGCATCCCCGGTACACACAGAAGTGACCCGGTGTGGCTGCAGGGAAGTGACTGCCTTCAAACGGCAATCGGAGTGCCGCAGTGACGGAACCCTGGGGACCGGGACGACGCAGCGGTGGAAAGAATCCTTGGTCACCAGTATTTTCCGGTGAGTCAGGGCGCAAACGAAAGCACCCGCACCGGGTGGGAATGGTGTTGTAGGACGGGGCCCCCCGCAGCGCCCAGACACTCAACAGACACGCCATCTTCCGGCGAGGGCTGGTGGAGTACCATGTCAGCAGCTCCGGAGTGTACTTTGCGGTGCGTGTAACGTAATAAGGAGGGTGCACTTGCAAATGCACAGCAGCAACGGAGTGCACTCGCAGCGCTCAGGACCAGCAAAGCGGGAAGTAATGCCAGGCAGGGAGCCGCGAGAACGCCGACGGCCCACCTATTTCACGGGGCTAGCAGAGAGGGAGCGAAAAAGAGTCCCCGCTCCACCTCAAGAGAACAGGAAGGTGTCCGGCTGGGCCGGCGGAGACTTAGAGATGGATGATGATTTGGAGGTGTTGCTGGAAAGAGCGCGCCAGCTGGTTTCGAGCCGAGGGCACGAATGGGCTCTTGGTGTTTTTGGAACTTGCTCCCTTGACTTTCTGACTTGGACTCTTATGCTCCCTGCCATTTTGTAATTTTCTTCTTTGACTCCCCTGTCCCTGATTCCATCACTCATCACCCCCTCCCCTACCTCCTCCCTCCCTCACTCTTTCTACCTCCCCTATTCCTTTCCTCTCTCCCCTGAATTTCTCTCCCTTGCCTGCTTTTTCCCTATGCCTGAGCCATGCTTCTGTAACTCATAAATATATATATATGTAAATATGTAATATATAATTGTCCAAGCCTAATCGCTGTTAAAATGTAATCTTGAGTGAATTTAATATTTGTATATATAGAACTCTAACCACTAGTATATGTAGTAGACCTTTGTACTTACTACCATTCCTATGTGATTTTAGAGTTTATCTGTTTGTATCTCTTCCCTGAGTGACTTTACAACTTGTACATGTGCAATTTTTTCCTGTTTATATCTTCCTTGAGTGACTTTACACCTTGTACATTTGCAATTTTTTCTCTGTTTGTATCTCTTATGTAACTCATGTAATCCAAAGTCCTTATGTAACGCAACTGGTTCTTTTGTAAAGCGCTCTGACACCTTCGGGTAATGTTCGCGCTATATAAAATCGCATTAAATAAATAAATAAATATAGGTCTAAGTGCATTATAACCTCGCGGTAAATGCTAACTTTAAAACGGCTGCTTAGAAACATGTCGTGTTTGGTGTCAAACACCTTGGAATCATACCTCCACACCAGTAACTGGTGTGGGAGGTATGATTCCACCCTTCTGAAACCACTACTGTGGGTCACCAGTCTACCCGGCACCAGCTTTCTCGACCTGGGCAGCACAAAATGGACGCTGCCAGCCACAAACACGATTCTGCTCTCCTGCTGCTGAGCCAAGCTCGAGCAGAGGAAGGCATGACAATAGGCATCCTGTCACAGGGAGGTGTGACCACCTCCCAGACAGGAGTTAGTGTATTGGGGCTGGGTGGATGCACACTGAGAGTGCCAGAAAGTCTGCACTGGGGGCACACTTGGTGTCCCTGTGCATAGTCCAGCTCAAACCAGTTCTGGGAGCCATTGGCTCTTGCTCTGGTGCAAAACTGGACAAAGGACATGGGTGTAGCCACCCCTCTGTCCTGCCCCTCCCCTAGGAGGGTCCCTAGAATCTTTCCAACCCCTTCCCATGGGTATAAAGTGGGCTACCTGGTTACAGGACTTCAGATTTTACCTGGACAAGATTCTGCTAAGAAGAAACCAAGTACTTTGACTGCCTGCACAATGCTGGATGACTGAAGAATCTCCCTTGGAGTAAAGAAGTTACTCCCCTGCAGAAGCAGGCACCAAAGACGCACCTGACCGGTTTGCTTTTCCCAAGCTCCTGAGGACTCTGAAGATTTCAGCAACACAAGAGGTGGGTTCCCGAAGGTCCCTGAGGTTCATCTGCCTTCTCAGCGATTCTGAGACCAGTATCCCTCGTGGGGACCGTGCATCCTGAACCCCTGTGCACCGCATACATTTGCAAGTGCATATGCTTTTTGGCAATCCCCGAGCTTGTGCATTGGACTCTGTGTAGTCCTAACCCCGAGCAGCATTTGCACTGAAGATCTCCGGCCTCCACTCACCGAGTGTCCTGTGGGCTGGTACTTTGCAAACTTGCTTGAGGTCTCCTTGTGATCCCTGGTCTGTTGGCCTGTGGGTCCTGGCGAGGGTCACCTTGTTTGTTCTTGGGCTTTCCTGGTCGCTCCAGAGGTGCCCTGACTCCCCATTGCTTGGAGAGTCCCCTGGACCTTGCTGGTCTACACCGTAATCTGTTTCCTCTGACCACATGGGTTGCATTTGCCAAGGCTTGTTGGTGCTCCATCCAGACACCGACCCCTCAGCACTCGACATCCTTCATGGGACAGCTCACCTCTGGAACTTGGTTGTCCTCGACATCTCCTGGTCCCCGTGGCTGCAGAGTCAAGTAACCCCTCTTCACACCCGAAGCACGCGACATCGGTGGGCATTCGACTACTGAGCCCCTGGTCACCTGAAGTGACCCACACTCTGTCCCCTCTGCTTTCAGGTTCCTCTCATCTCGAATCCAGGCTTGGATTCCACCGGACACTCTTTGCCCTCCTGGCAGCAGGACTTCTTTGCACTCCTCCATTGAAAACGACGAAGGTTTCCGACACCACTTGACCCCTATGCCCCCGGCTCCTCTGGGTTAGGTAACACGGGTCCCTCGGTACTCACTGGTGGGTTGGCCTTAGAACCTCCTATGTTCCAAAGGGTTTGCTCGAAGTCCTCATAGAAGTGTCCTTAACTTGTAATTTTGCAACCGCGACTTTCCCATAGAGTTGCATGGAACACACGGTCGTGTTCCCACACTGCACCTGTCCTCCGTGGGCTCCCTGTGTCACTCCTCTGGGTGGTTTCTTGGGTTCCCAGCGATTCTACGTGCTCTAGGCACTGTGTCTAGTTAAGTCGTGATTGTTATGCCATTTTTTTAGTATATGGTTCGGTCTCCCCCTGGAGCCCGCTGTGTATTTTGCTACCACGAATGTTCTATTGATTCAGTATTGTGGGCTTTGTGCCCTAGTCTCGTGTAGAGACTAGTAGAGAGTGTTATATTAATAAATGCATATTTGTATATAACCACTGTGTGGTTCTGCTTTCATTTAGTCATTCAGGAGGTGATGTTCTGGTAAAACAAGCTGCTTTACATTCCTTCAAGATTAAGCCTGAAGGCTGCTCTCCACAGCTACCACTAGGATAGCTTTCTAAAGGTTATCTTTGACCTCATACATCATAAGGGTCATGTGGACTAGTACAAGGTGCCCACTTTATTTAGTGGACAGCATATACCAGGCCATCTTCTCACATTGGTGGCAGCGGTGGTGAGCAGCCTTCAGGCTTAATCTTGAAGGAATGTAAAGCAGCTTGTTTTACCAGAACATCACCTCCTGAATGGCATTTTCTTGTCTTAATCCTTTGGTTCCTGCAGTCTGTATCCTGGCTCACATGCTGGCAGTTGGTCTTTGTGTATTACTCCTAGACAATGAGACAAAAGGCAAATAGGTGCAGGCAGAATGGGCCCTCTCTGACTTGATAGGGGGGTGGAGCTGTCACCTACCCCAGCTCCACATCACACAGGCTCTGTCTAAGCACACTCACAAAGGGTTTGACATTAGTCTTTTGTGTCCCCCGACAAGCAGGGGCTGTTTGCTGAGAAGGGAGACTGAACTGTACCCTTCATTCCAGGCTGAAGTGACTTCAAGGGTCAGCTGACTGACCTCCAATTCTGAGCTACAGGGGCATAACAAGCTCCAGAGGCCACACTGCATCTGCCCAGCTGACTTGCCACCTGGACTTGCAACTAGACCTACAACCGGACCTGCCTGAGCTCTGCTGGCCTTTGCTGGAGTGACTTCCTGACCCCAAAATGTTCCCCTGAGGTCCTGAACCCTTGGTGTGGCCTTAGATGATCTCTGTCTTCAAAGAAAGTATAGATATTGAAGTTTTGGGCTCTTTGTGACCATAAACAGCCTGTGTGGGCCAAGATCTTGCTGCCCCCATCTTCTGCCAATGCGAAGTTCCACTGAACCTGATTCTTCACACCACAGCGACCCACATTGATGCCTGGCAACGTGAGATCCGCACTTGGCGCTACAGAATTGACAGCCCTTGGTGACCACCTACGCAGAGCTCCAACAACTGACTACGACGCCAGACTGTATCTTCGCACTACATTGATGACCATACATGAAGCTCGGCCTGCTCCTTGCGTCCCCCCTCCACCACGAATGGAACTCTTCAGGCTGGACTATTGAAGGTAGCTTGTTCAGCGGGACTAACCTAGTCACTGTATCAGGCTCACTCTCCATCGTGGTCGGCCTGAACCTGTGACTCTCACCCAGTCTTGCATGACCAAATATCAGCAAGTGCAGCTTTGTACTTCTTGGCGCTTTACTTAACTAAAATCTGTAAAAATTGCACATCTCCAGTTCTACTGATTGTATTTTTATCGCAAATAATTGATAACATTTTACAGTATTTTTCCAAATTGTTGTGGGATTATTCTTGTGTTGTGTTTACACTTTATTACTGTTTAAAGTGTTGCAAAAATACCTTACACATTGCCTCTAAGTTAAACATGACTGCTTAGAGAAAATAGATTACATTAAATAATTTGCCACCAAAACCACAAAAATCTAATTAGTAAAACCGGGTTATGAATTTTTAAAGTTTAAGGTACAAATGAGCACCTAAAAGATCAAACTGCCAACTGCGGACATGTAGTTGCATGAAACTGGGGCAAAATCGAAAAATATGGCTGACCACGATGGAGTATGGGTCAGATACAATACGTGGATTGGGCCTGGTCAGAGATTTCCTTCGGACTTAGAAGATATTTTGTAGAAAAATGTCTGACATAGTAAAATTCTGCAGGGGCACAGCTGCAGGCAATGTTCGAGGAGGAGACGTTTTTGTAGGGGAGGTGCTGGACGAAGTGCCAGTAAAAGTTTGTACGTTCAGACTTAGTCTCTTTTGTGGAAGTCAAAAATCTCCAGTGGAGCTAAGCTGTAGCTAACGAGTACTCCACAGGGCCAGATACCCCTTCTGCAAAGGACCACTAAACAGGAATTTCTGCTGTGAAAAACATAGCAGGAGCTCTCACAAAGTCAGGCCGACCAGTGATACATTTTGGATGGATTGATGATCAGGGAGGTCCTGGTTGCCTCTCAGTTCTCAGAGCACTTTTTAGCCAAAAACTTTCCAAGACCCAAGTTTGGGATTTGGGCTATCTGGGCACCCTTAGGCACCACTTCCAAGGGTCCAGGACTGGAGAGTCACCACTTGAAGCATTAGGACTCACTTAGACTGGGTGTAGGTGTGCGTTCAGATGGTTGGAGCCTTTACTGTACCTGAGGATCTGATCCGGAGGCCAGCCAAATAACCCTTAGAGTCACTCTTGTAGTCTTGGGTTCAAGTAGTGGAACAGGGCCCAAGCAGCAGGTCAGGCCTCTGAGGGTTCAAGGTACGTTTCAGGCAGCAGAGCAGTATTTACAGTTACAGTAGAGCAGTCTTCTGAAATACACAGCAGGCCACAGCAGCAGGCAGTCCTTTGAGACTCCTTCCACAGGTCAAGGTACTATTTTTATACCTGGTGCCTTTTTTGAAGTAGGATAAGTTTCTAGAGATTTACTTTGAAGTGCTTGGAATTTTCTGCCTTTCCTGCCCAGTCTCCAGCCTGGCTGCAGAAACAATGAGCTGGTGTGAAGTCCTTTGTGTGAAGGCAAGGCATAGTCCATTGAATTATAAGTGGGGCTGTGCCCAGCCCCCCCTGTAACCATCCTGTCAGTGATGGCCCATCCAGGCACAACTAATCCCCCTATTGCGTGGCTGTCTGAGAGGAATAAAAAAAGTCCAACAACCAACTACACCCATTCATGTGACCCAGGAACACGCTGCAGGCACAAAATCGTTAGGACAGGAAAATTGTAAAGTAAAATCCAACTTTATAATTAAAGAGGATTTTTGAGTGCAATTTCTCATACACCAAACACGAAATGTCTACCTGTTCCCAATCAAAAGTTAGCATTTGTTGAATGTAATAAGGCAGCTGAATGTTATCCTATGAGAGAGGTAGACCTCACAGTACTAAAAAACACATTTTAGAGTTTCCACTACCAGGACATGTAAAACGTAAAAGTTCATGTCCAACTTTTTAATTACAATGCATTCTGCCCTATGGGCTGCCTTGGGCCTGCCTTAGGAGTGACATATATAATGAAAATAGAGTTTTAGGCTTGGTTAGGGGGTTACATCGCCAAGTCAAATTGGCAGTTTAAAACTGCATACAAGCTGCAATGGTTGGTCCGGACATGTTTTAAGGGGCTACTTAAGTAGGCGTCACATTAAGTCCTGCAGGCCCAGTAGTAGCATTTAATATACAGGCCCAGGGCATATGGTATATCACTTTACTAGGGACTTATAAGTATATTAAATGTGCCAATCACTTGTAAGCTAATTTTAACCATGTTTTAGGGAGAGAGTACAAGCACTTTAGCACTAGGGTTAACAGTGGTAAAGTGCAGAGTCCTAAAGCCAGCATAAATTAATTCAGAAAAAATAGGAGGGTGGAGGCAAAATGTTAGGGGGAAGACGACCCTAAGAGTGACAGGTCTAACAGTATGTAGTGCTTTGTAGCGCTCATATGGTTGTATGTGTGTGCTGTGTGTATTTGTGCTTGTGAATGGTGCAATACATGGAAGACTATGGTTTCATTGTGGGAAACCCATGGATGACTGGAGGAGCATGAGTAGGTAGGAGAATCCCACCAGACAGATTTGTGGATTGCTGCATTCCTGTGAGCTGGGTGTGACACACACAGGAGGAAGAAAAGCCATACCCTTCAGTACACTTCAAAGGGTATTCTTTGATTTAGGGAGAGGTCACTGAAAGGGGCCTGGGCACATCTTAGTAAGGAGATGGGACTGATAGGAGAATCATAAAGAGTAGGGCTGGGGACCTGGGGTAACCCTGTGATGCACATATAGCTATGGCATGGAGGTATGAACCTCTAGCCACTCTCATGGCCTGTGTCGTGAAGCTATCAGATTTGAAGCCACTCCTGCTGGGACCGACTGCTTTCTGGAGGAAGTGCAGGGCAAAAGGAAGCAGACCACCAACACACAATTCAAAGGCTCAGACTATAAATCAGATTTGGTGTCTGGAAAGGGACTATAGGAAGGTAAGCTTGAGACCTCAATGTATTTTTAACTGTGAAGCAACCAACCAGGCTGTGTGAGGAGGCGAAGCTCTGCAAGACTTCTTCCTGTGACCAATTCTGGGGGTTAAGACCTGCCAGTCTCTGACCTGAGTGAGGGAACATATCTCAGGGAAATCCAAGACCACCTGCTGTGGAACCTGGAGCACCAGTACCTGTCTGCTTGCCAAGACCAGTGTGGCCCATGAGGAAAAGGTGAGTGGAACCACCCCTCACGAGGTGTGAAGAAGCAACTGTTTGGGCTGCCACTTATGTGCAGGTTAAACTCGGTGACTCCATATGCCTGAAGGGATGGCCATTAAGCTAGCCATTGCTGCATCAATTGGGCCATTACCCATGTGCTGGGTTGATGTAGGTGACCCCATATGCCACAGAAAGCCACAAGAAGTTTACTGTTGTGCCCATCGGGTTGTATCCCGTGTGTGGAGTGAAGTCATTGACCTTGTATGCTAGAGAGAGCAGCTATGAAGATTACTGCTGTGCTGATCGGTCAGTAGCCCATTTGAGGAGTAAAGTCAGTGACTTTGCATGCCAAAGGGGATAGCCATGAAGATTAGTGTAGTACCGAACAGGCCAAAGCTAATGTGTAGAGTGAAGTTAGTGACCCCGTATGCCAGAGAGGGCCACCATGAAGAGAAAATTATTACTGTGCCGCTTGGTCCATTGTCCAAGTGCAGAGTATGGTAGATGACCTCATATACCATGAAGAACAAGGGACATTGTCTAGTTCAGCCATCTTCAAGAGGAGAGGATGGCGTAGTGACTTGTGCGTTCCAGAGAATTGACTGAAGATCAGAACCAAAGTGATCATCTCACCAATCTGTAAGGAGGATCAGAGGAACTTACTGACTCCCCAGAGGAAGTGCCGTGGATGCCCAGCTGCTGCCCCTGCATAGCCATGAGTGATACTCACTATTGGCAGCTGCAGCAGCCTTCCATGATGTCTGAGAGAGAAGAGATTCTGGAGACTCTGGTAGTGCAACCCCTGCAGAGGCGGGTAAGACTGATCGCAGGGCTGGAAGGCCCAGGGAGAATTTGTTCTTCCGCATATTCCTTCAGGTGCTGGAAGGCTTTTGACTTTTGGAAGAGTCATAGGGGGATTCCTCATACTCGAACTACTAGTGGGGCCTAACCTGAATGTCGCCTATAGAAAAATGGGAATAACCACTACCAGTAGTGAGATGGAAGTGCGACTCAGGGACTAGAGCCCCAACCTCAGGGAATTGTGTGCATTGTTTGTATATGTGGTACACCCCATGCATCTACCTTCCTCTGAGAAGCCTTTCACTGCTTGACCAATGCTACTACTGAGAGCCAAGTGCTGAATGGTCCAGGTGCTCAGGAGTCAGGTCCTAGGACATCAGGAGTAAAAGGCCTCAACCCCCATGGTTGGGCCCAATAGCTCCTGCTTGCCCTGTGACCCTTTGAAAGGGGGTTATGACAATGTATAAACAGATTCAAAAGAACTGGAAGGAGTAACCTCTGGTAACTGTGAACATACCATTCTGTTTTTGAGAGTGGACTCTGATATCACTCATCCCAATGGGTTCATGTGACATGAATGTAAGAAACATAGATGAGGGCTCCCCTGTGCCTTAGGGTCTAATTTATAATATGGTGGATGGGTACTTGGTCAGAAGCATGAGTGGTATGACATCCACTTATTACAAGTGCATTGGGATATAACACTTTTGTAATGAGATGAACAGGATAACCGTCACATTTGTGAAGGAGTACCAGTCAGCCAAACTCTCAATTAGTCTTCTAAAACATCCCCCTCCATGAAGCAGAGTCCACTGACACAATAGACAATCCCCTTAATAGGCTTCCTTAAAGGTATTGTGCATTGAATGAAGAAGATGCAGTAAGACATTGTGTTCATAATTGATTTTATTTTTCCTAATGTCAAATTAAGATATTGATGAATAGTAGTATACGTGAAAAAATCATAAAAATATCTTCTCCAAATTAATTTTCTTTTTCTTTTTTTCTGTATTTATAATGGATCCTAAATCACCTGTCATCAGTGATGTAATATGTGAGTATATAAGCAGTACATCACAGAGGTACAAGTTATACTTAGGTCAGCTATGTAGATCTGGTATATATATATATTTATATATATATGTATATATATATAAACTCCAAACCTCCCGATATGCGAGAAACACAGTGGGCACTCCAGACGTGGGTAAGAGATATTCCTTTATTTAAAATAACAGCGTATCAGCTCCCTGACGCATTTCGGCTGGTCCCAGCTTTTATCAAAGATATATAAGGTATATATATATATATATATATATTACCTACTGGCGGTCGCCAGTAGGTAGTTATAGTTAGGACCTAGTTACCATAGGAAAAGCGTTTTTTGATTTGCCAATATCTTTGGCGCCGTTTGACGAATCTTCATGAAATTATCCAAAAAACAGGGTTGGACCTCTCAGTTTGTGTGTTGAAAGTTTCGGGGTGATTCGTCAAGCGGGGGCCGAGAAAAAAGGGGGGTCCCAAAGCGCATTTTCCCCATGTTAATTTCCATAGGAACTTTATTACAGGCTACAGCCCGAACTGCTGAACGGAATTACACCAAATTTGGCAAAAAGGTAGGTCTTGGTTTAGACTGCACCCTTTTTGTTAAATGGTGTAAATCTGTTCAGTAGTTCCTGAGAAATTTAAAAAAGAAAAAATATCCATGTCTGAGCACTGAGGAGGGTTCGCGAACCCTCCCGGGCACGAGCTTCACTCTGATTGGCTGCCAACACTCCAAACCAGGAAGTGTTGGCAGCCATCTTGTGACAAGAAAACAGTGAAAAAGAGGTTAAAAAACAAGAAAAGGGGGCAGGGTACAAACACCCTGACCCCCTAGGCCTGCTCAGGGCCAAAAAAAGCATTTAAAAAAAATCGGCCAAATTCGCGCTGGGGTCGCGAATCCGACCAAGAAAATTAAAAAAATGAAGCGCGGGCTCCCGCGCTTCATTTACATGAGTCCCCGGGTGGGCCAGGTCCCGGGGGAATGCCAAAATTATATCGCGGGGGCCCGCCACCTCCACGGGGCTATGTAAATTATATGCTGGAGGGCACGCGGCCCTTCCGCAGCCCCGGGGACCGCCACCTCCCCGGGGCTTGTTTTTTAATCTGTGGGGGGCCTCCAAGGCCCCCCCAAGCCCCGGGGACCGCCACCCCTGGGGCTTTTCTTAAATATGCACGGGGGCACACGGCCCCCCCGCTGCCCCGGGGACCGCCACCTCCCCGGGGCTTGTATCTAATAAATAAATTAGTGTGGGGGGGCCTCACGGTCCCCCCAAGCCCCAGGGACCGCCACCTCCCCGGGGCTTTCTTGAATTATTTACGGGGGGCCCCGCGGCCTCCCGCATTTCCTCAAGATATAAGTTATTGGAACACTTTTGTGTAGTTGCTGTCCAACACACCAATCTAGAAAGAAAGCCTGATAGTATTTCTTAAAATGAGGAAGCGCTAATCTACCATCCTCTATAGTTAGTTGTGGAGTTTCCAACTTGATATGAGGCTTCTCACAAAGCCAAATAAAATGTTGCAGTATCTGGTCAATTTCAGTAAAGAAACTCTGAGGCACCTTGATTATTACGTTAGAAAAAATAAAGAGGATACGTGAGAGAATCATCATCTTGATTACTGCTGTTCGTCCAATAATAGTAAGAGGATACAAATCACATTAATGTAATAGATTCTGGGCTTTAGATAAAGTGGGTAGATAGTTAAGCTAGTAAAGTTCCGAAACGTTATGGGATATAAAATACCTAAATATCTAATAGCATTTGAGACCTGGAACTGTGGCTGCATTTCGAATGGTAGTATGAGGTCGGAAGAATTGAATAAAATGACTTCCGACTTAGAATGATTAATTCTGTAGCCCCCCCTCCCAAATCTGAAAAAGTTTTAGTGTTGGCAAATGCTCTATCAATATTATGCTCCTCAGCATTCAGATACAATATCTAATCATCAGCAAAAACTTCAAAGTGGCAACATTATTAGCAGAACATAAAATGCTTTTCCTATGGAAACTAGGTCCAAACTATAACTGCCTACTGGCGACTGCCAGTAGGTTAGATATATATATATATATATATATATATATATATATATATATATATATATATATATATATATATATATATATATATATATATATATATATATATATATATACACTGAAAAAACCATAGGTTTCAGGCACGTTATAGTTAGAAATAAGCATTTAAAAAACCTTTGAAATTCACTGAAAAAACCATAGGTTTCAGGGACGTTATAGTTAGTTGGACATTCCACTCGTACAAAACCAGAGAAATTCGGCCGTTATAGTTAGATGAGCTAACTATAACTCGCGCCCCCTCAATGCACTGCTGATGACCTCACATATTACATCATTCATGACATGGTCAGTGACATCACTGATGACATCACTGATGACATCTCAAATGACATCACTGATGACATCATCCAGTGACTGTGTGTTTCTGTAAAGTTTTAATATGTTTTATATATATATGCCAAGGTGTATTGAAGTATGAGTGGGTGTATGAGTATCTGAATGAATGATTTAGTAGGTGCGTGACTGACTGTATAAGTGAGTGATTAAACGTGTCTTACTGAATGCAGGGGTTAAGGAGTAAACTGTGTAAATGTCTGTATCAGTCTGTCAGTTGGTGTGTAAGCGGCTGCATGGGTTGGTGAGTAGCAAAATGAGTGTCTATATGGGTTATTGATTGGTTGTCTGAGTATCTGTGTGGGTGCCTAAGTGTCTGTGTGGGTGGGTGGGGAGTGTGTGACTCTGTGCATAGATGTGTGAGTGGGTACATCACTGGGTGTATGGGTTCAAGAGTGCATCTGTGAAGGGCTGTATGGGTGGGTGAGTGTGTGTATGGGTGTGTTGGTGAGTGAATGGATGTCTCAGTGGTACATGTGTGAGTAACTACATATGTGAAAGGTAGTATATGTGAGTGTTGGAGTATATAAATCACTATATATGAGACTGAGTGATTGTGAGAGTGGCTGTATGGATGAGTGTGTGCTTGTATCAGTGATTGTATAAGAGAGTAAGTATGTGTTAGTACCTGTATGAATAAGTGAGGTGGTGTGTGTATAACGGTATAAATGAATAAATGGGAGTGTGAATGATTCTTTTCATGATTGACTAGGTGTGTGAGTAACTCTATGGATGAGTGGTGATGAGTGAGTGTCTGTTTAGTTGTATGAGTGCAAATGATAGTGCTGTATTGTATGAGTGACTATGGGTGAATGAGTGGATGTGTGTGTAGACCTAGGAATCAGTGAGTGGGTATGTAGTAACTGGTATTGGTGTGTCTATGGTTTCAAAAATGGTAGTCTGTATTTTAGAGTGGGTGTATCAAAGGTTATATTATGGTGTGAGGAGGTGCATCAGATTATCACATGGATGATGTCATCCGTGATGTCATTTGAGATGTCATCAGTGATGTCATCAGTGATGTCATCAGTGATGTCATTGACCATGTCATGAATGATGTAATATGTGACGTCATCAGCAGTGCATTGCAGGGGCGCGAGTTATAGTTAGCTCAACTAACTATAATGGCCGAATTTCTCTGGTTTGAACGAGTGAAATGTCCAACTAACTATAACGTCCCTGAAACCTATGGTTTTTTCAGTGAATTTCTATGGTTTTTTAAATGCTAATTTCTAACTATAACGTCCCTGAAACCTATGGTTTTTTCAGTGAATTTCAAAGGTTTTTTAAATGATAATTTATAACTATAACATCCCTGAAACCTATGGTTTTTTCAGTGAATTTCAGAGGTTTTTTAAATGCTAATTTCTAACTATGCCTACAGAGGTAGGACATGTGAAGAAAGAGGAAGAAAGGTGCAGAAAGGTGCAGAAAGAAGCAAGAGAAATGCAGAAAGAGGCAACAGAAGTCTAGAAAGACGAAGAAAAGTGCAGAAAGAAGCAAGAGATATGCAGAAAGAACCAACAGAGGTGCAGAAAAAGGCCTTGTTGCAAAGTCATCCTGTGCCCCCAAATTTTTACTGACTGGTACTAGTGGTAACTGACTCTGACTAACCAGGCCCAGAGCCAGTGCTATGCTGAAAGGCACTTAGAATACAGTGAAAACACCTACATATACTAGGGTACACTATGGGTTGGGGTACCCCTGTGATTGGCATGACCTCCCCTGTAAGGCCCTAGTACATTATAGGGCAGGGGGATTAAAACTACCTCTAACTCAGAGGTACAGAAAGAGGCAAAAGAGGTGCATAAACAGGCAGGAAAGGTGCAGAAACAGGGAACAGGGGTGCAGAAAGAGGCAAGTGAGGTGCAGAAAGAAGTAAGAGCAGTGCAGAAAGAACCAACAGAGGTGCAAAAAGAGGAAAGAGGGGTGCAGAAAAAGGTAGGAGGGGTGCACAAGGAGGCAAGAGAGGTACAGAAAGAGGCAGGAGGGGTGCAGAAAGAAGGAAGAGAAGTTCAGAAAGAGGCAAGAGAATTGCTGAAAGAAGCAACAGAGGTGTAGAAAGAAGCAAGAGAAGGGCAGAAAGAGGCAAGTGAGGTGCAGAAAAAAGCAAGAGCAGTGCAGAAAGGACCAACAGAGGTGCTGAAAGAGGCGTGAAGGGTGGAGAAAGAGCAAGAGAAGTGCAGAAAGAGGCAACAGAGGTACAGAAAGAGGCAAGAGAGGTACAGAAATCGGCAGGAAAGTTGCAGAAACAGGGAACAGGGGTGCAGAAAGAGGCAAGGGAGGTGCAAAAAGAGAAAAGAGGGGTGCAGAAAGAGACAAGAGATCTGCAAACAAAAGCAACAGAGGTACTGAAAGAGGCAAGTGAGGTGCAGAAAGAGGCAAGTGATCTGCAGAAAAAAGCAAGAGAGGTGCTGAAAGAGGCAAGTGAGGTGCAGAAAAAAGCAAGAGAGGTGCAGAAAGAGAAAATAGAAGTGCAGAAAGAAGCAACTGAGGTGCAGAAAGAGGGAAGAGGGGTGCAGAAAGAAGGACGAGAAGTGCAGAAAGAAGCAACAGAGGTGCTGAAAGAGGCACGAAGGGTGCACAAAGAAGCAGGAGAAGTGCAGAAAGAACCAAGAGAGATGGAGAAAGAAGCAACAGAGGTGCAGAAGGAGGCACGAAGGGTGCAGAAAGAAGGAAGAGAAGTGCAGAAAGAAGCAACAGAGGTGCTGAAAGAGGCACGAAGGGTGCAGAAAGAGGCAAGAGAAGTGCAGAAAGAAGCAACAGAGGTACAGAAAGAGGCGAGAGTGGTGCAGAAAGAGGGAAGAGAGGCATAGAAAGAGGCAAGAGAATTGCACAAATAGGGAAGAGGGGTGCAGAAAGAGGAAGGAGGGGTGCAGAAAGAATTAACAGAGGTGCCGAAAGAGGCAAGAGAGGTGCAGAAAGAAGCAAGTGAAGTGCAGAAAGCAGCAATGGAGGTGCAGAAAGAAGCAAGAGAGGTGCAGAAACAAGCAAGAGAAGTGCAGAAAGAGCTAAAAGAATTGCTGAAAGAAGCAACAGAGGTTTAGAAAGAAGCAAGAAGTGCAGAAAGAGGCAAGTGAGGTGCATAAAGAAGCAAGAGCAGTGCAGAAAGAACCAACAGAGGTGCTGAAAGAGGCAACAGAGGTGCAGAAGGAGGCACGAGGGGTGCAGAAAGAAGGCAGAGGAGTGCAGAAAGAAGCAACAGAGGTGCAGAAAGAGGCAAGAGGGGTGCAGAAAGAAGGAAGAGAAGTGCAAAAAGAAGCAACAGAGGTGCTGAAAGAGGCACGAAGGGTGCAGAAAGAGGCAGGAGAAGTGCAGAAAGAAGCAACAGAGGTACAGAAAGAGGCAAGAGTGGTGCAGAAAGAGGGAAGAGAGGTGTAGAAAGAGGCAAGAGAGTTGCACAAATAGGGAAGAGGGGTGCAGAAAGAGGCAGGAGGGGTGCAGAAAGAATTAACAGAGGTGCCGAAAGAGGCAAGAGAGGTGCAGAAAGAAGCAAGTGAAGTGCAGAAAGCAGCAATGGAGGTGCAGAAAGACGCAAGAGAGGTGCTTAAACAAGCAAGAGAAGTGCAGAAAGAGCTAAGAGAATTGCTGAAAGAAGCAACAGAGGTTTAGAAAGAAGCAAGAGAAGTGTAGAAAGGGGCAAGTGAGGTTAAGAAAGAAGCAGGAGCAGTGCAGAAAGAACCAACACAGGTGGAAAAAGATGCAAGAGGGGTGCAGAAAGAGGTAGGAGAGGTGCACAAAGAGGCAAGAGAGGTACAGTAAGAGGCAGCAGGGGTGCAAAAAGAAGGAAAAGAAGTGCAGAAAGAGAAAAGAAAATTGCTGAAAGAAGCCACAGAGGTGTAGAAAGAAGCAAGAGAAGTGCAGAAAGAGGCAAGGGAGGTGCAGAAAAAAGCAAGAGCAGTGTAGAAACAACCAACAGAGGTGCTGAAAGAGGCGCGAAGGGTGGAGAAAGAGCAAGAGAAGTGCAGAAAGAGGTAACAGAGGTACAGAAAGAAGCAAGAGATGTGCAGAAACAGGCAGGAAAGGTGCAGAAATGGATCAGGGGTGCAGAAAGAGGCAAGATAGGTACAGGAAGAAAAAAGAGGGGTGCAGAAAGGGGCAAGAGATCTGCAGAAAAAAGCAACAGAGGTTCTGAAAGACACAAGTGAGGGGCAGAAAGAGGCAAGAGATCTGCAGAAAAAAGCAACAGAGGTGCTGAAAGAGGCAAGTGAGGTGCAGAAAGAAGCAAGAGATGTGCAGAAAGAGGCAATGGAAGTACAGAAAGAAGCAACAGAGGTGCAGAAAGAGGCAAGAGGGGTGTAGAAAGAAGGAAGAGAAGTGCAGAAAGAAGCAACAGAGGTGCTGAAAGAGGCACGAAGGGTGCAGAAAGAGGCAAAAGAAGTGCAGAAAGAAACAAGAGAAGTGGAGAAAGAAGCAACAGAGGTGCAGAAGGAGGCATGAGGGCCGCAGAAAGAAGGTAGAGAAGTGCAGAAAGAAGCAACAGAGGTGCTGAAAGAGGCATGAAGGGTGCATAAAGAGGCAAGAGAAGTGCAGAAAGAAGCAACAGAGGTACAGAGAGAGGCAAGAGTGGTGCAGAAAGAGGGAAGAGAGGTGTAGAAAGAGGCAAGAGAGTTGCACAAATAGGGAAGAGGGGTGCAGAAAGAGGCAAGAGGGGTGCAGAAAGAATGAACAGAGGTGCCGAAAGAGGCAAGAGAGGTGCAGAAAGAAGCAAGTGAAGTGCAGAAAGCGGCAATAGAGGTTCAGAAAGATGCAAGAGAGGTGCAGAAACAAGCAAGAGAAGTGCAGAAAGAGCTAAGAGAATTGCTGAAAGAAGCAACAGAGGTTTAGAAAGAAGCAAGAGAAGTGCAGAAAGAACCAACAGAGGTGCTGAAAGAGGCAACACAGGTGCAGAAGGAGGCACAAGGTGTGCATAAACAGGCAGGAAAGGTGCAGAAACAGGGATCAGGGGTGCAGAAAGAGGCAAGACAGGTGCAGGAAGAGAAAAGAGGGGTGCAGAAAGGGGCAAGAGATCTGCAGAAAAAAGCAACAGAGGTGCTGAAAGACACAAGTGAGGTGCAGAAAGAGGCAAGAGATCTGCAGGAAAAAGCAACAGAGGTGCTGAAAGAGGCAAGTGAGGTGCAGAAAGAAGCAAGAGAGGTGCAGAAAGAGGCAATAGAAGTGCAGAAAGAAGCAACAGAGGTGCAGAAAGAGGAAAGAGGGGTGCAGAAAGAGGAAGAGAAGTGCAGAAAGAAGCAAAAGAGGTGCTCAAAGAGGCAAGAGGGATGCAGAAAGAAGGAAGAAATGTGCAGAAAGAGGCAAGAGAGGTACAGAAAGAGGCAAGAGGCAATAGAGGTACAGAAACAGGCAGGAAAGTTGCAGAAACAGAGAACAGGGGTACAGAAAGAGGCAAGGGAGGTGCAAAAAGAGAAAAGAGGGGTGCAGAAAGAGGCAAGAGATCTGCAAACAAAAGAAACAGAGGTACTGAAAGAGGCAAGTGAGGTGCAGAAAGGGGCAAGGGATCTGCAGAAAAAAGCAACAGAGGTTCTGAAAGACACAAGTGAGGGGCAGAAAGAGGCAAGAGATCTGCAGAAAAAAGCATCAGAGGTGCTGAAAGAGGCAAGTGAGGTGCAGAAAGAAGCAAGAGAGGTGCAGAAAGAGGCAATGGAAGTACAGAAAGAAGCAACAGAGGTGCAGAAAGAGGCAAGAGGGGTGTAGAAAGAAGGAAGAGAAGTGCAGAAAGAAGCAACAGAGGTGCTGAAAGAGGCACGAAGGGTGCAGAAAGAGGAAAAAGAAGTGCAGAAAGAAACAAGAGAAGTGGAGAAAGAAGTAACAGAGTTGCAGAAGGAGGCATGAGGGGTGCAGAAAGAAGGTAGAGAAGTGCAGAAAGAAGCAACAGAGGTGCTGAAAGAGGCATGAAGGGTGCATAAAGAGGCAAGAGAAGTGCAGAAAGAAGCAACAGAGGTACAGAGAGAGGCAAGAGTGGTGCAGAAAGAGGGAAGAGAGGTGTAGAAAGAGGCAAGAGAGTTGCACAAATAGGGAAGAGGGGTGCAGAAAGAGGCAGGAGGGGTGCAGAAAGAATTAACAGAGGTGCCGAAAGAGGCAAGAGAGGTGCAGAAAGAAGCAAGTGAAGTGCAGAAAGCAGCAATGGAGGTTCAGAAAGATGCAAGAGAGGTGCAGAAACAAGCAAGAGAAGTGCAGAAAGAGCTAAGAGAATTGCTGAAAGAAGCAACAGAGGTTTAGAAAGAAGCAAGAGAAGTGCAGAAAGAACCAACAGAGGTGCTGAAAGAGGCAACACAGGTGCAGAAGGAGGCACAAGGTGTGCATAAACAGGCAGGAAAGGTGCAGAAACAGGGATCAGGGGTGCAGAAAGAGGCAAGACAGGTGCAGGAAGAGAAAAGAGGGGTGCAGAAAGGGGCAAGAGATCTGCAGAAAAAAGCAACAGAGGTGCTGAAAGACACAAGTGAGGTGCAGAAAGAGGCAAGAGATCTGCAGGAAAAAGCAACAGAGGTGCTGAAAGAGGCAAGTGAGGTGCAGAAAGAAGCAAGAGAGGTACAGAAAGAGGCAATAGAAGTGCAGAAAGAAGCAACAGAGGTGCAAAAAGAGGCAAGAGGGGTGCAGAAAGAGGAAGAGAAGTGCAGAAAGAAGCAAAAGAGGTGCTCAAAGAGGCAAGAGGGATGCAGAAAGAAGGAAGAAATGTGCAGAAAGAGGCAAGAGAATTGCTGAAAGAAGCAGCAGAGGTTTAGAAAGAAGCAAGAGAAGTGCAGAAAGAGGCAAGTGAGGTGCAGAAAAAAGCAAGAGCAGTGCAGAAAGGACCAACAGAGGTGCTGAAAGAGGCGTGAAGGGTGCAGAAAGAGCAAGAGAAGTACAGAAAGAGGCAACAGAGGTACAGAAAGAGGCAAGAGGCAAGAGAGGTACAGAAAAAGGCAGGAAAGTTGCAGAAACAGAGAACAGGGGTGCAGAAAGAGGCAAGGGAGGTGCAAAAAGAGAAAAGAGGGGTGCAGAAAGAGGCAAGAGCTCTGCAAACAAAAGAAACAGAGGTACTGAAAGAGGCAAGTGAGGTGCAGAAAGGGGCAAGAGATCTGCAGAAAAAAGCAACAGAGGTTCTGAAAGACACAAGTGAGGGGCAGAAAGAGGCAAGAGATCTGCAGAAAAAAGCAACAGAGGTGCTGAAAGAGGCAAGTGAGGTGCAGAAAGAAGCAAGAGAGGTGCAGAAAGAGGCAATGGAAGTACAGAAAGAAGCAACAGAGGTGCAGAAAGAGGCAAGAGGGGTGTAGAAAGAAGGAAGAGAAGTGCAGAAAGAAGCAACAGAGGTGCTGAAAGAGGCACGAAGGGTGCAGAAAGAGGAAAAAGAAGTGCAGAAAGAAACAAGAGAAGTGGAGAAAGAAGTAACAGAGGTGCAGAAGGAGGCATGAGGGGTGCAGAAAGAAGGTAGAGAAGTGCAGAAAGAAGCAACAGAGGTGCTGAAAGAGGCATGAAGGGTGCATAAAGAGGCAAGAGAAGTGCAGAAAGAAGCAACAGAGGTACAGAGAGAGGCAAGAGTGGTGCAGAAAGAGGGAAGAGAGGTGTAGAAAGAGGCAAGAGAGTTGCACAAATAGGGAAGAGGGGTGCAGAAAGAGGCAAGAGGGGTGCAGAAAGAATTAACAGAGGTGCCGAAAGAGGCAAGAGAGGTACAGAAAGAAGCAAGTGAAGTGCAGAAAGCGGCAATGGAGGTTCAGAAAGATGCAAGAGAGGTGCAGAAACAAGCAAGAGAAGTGCAGAAAGAGCTAAGAGAATTGCTGAAAGAAGCAACAGAGGTTTAGAAAGAAGCAAGAGAAGTGCAGAAAGAACCAACAGAGGTGCTGAAAGAGGCAACACAGGTGCAGAAGGAG
>CAWUFW010025515.1:0-43871 GCA_963921515.1 Calotriton arnoldi
ATAATACTCTAAGCACCACAGCTCTCCATTTTGTCCTTTGATATTAAGACAAGAAAAACTTGCTAGGAAATCTCTGCAGGAAGTACTTCTCATCCAGATAATCAATACAGGTGGCTTCTGGCAGCTCAAGTAACATGGTTTCAGAAAGAGAATTGCTACTCTATCAACATGTTTTCTACCATCTATCACGGTGGAGGTAGCCACTGTGCAAACAGCAAATGCGTCTTCCGTGTATCTTCTGAATACGTTGGAAATAAAGACTAGGAACCCTCTTGGAGAAAGCATGAAGGCTTGGCACTTATAACCGTCTTGAATTATGCAGATCACAGTAGTCCACATCCGAGGTGTGGAAAATGTGGACGGAAATGCATTAAACAGAATGTTTGTGGCATTGGTCATTGTTGCAGTTCTGGCAGTTAACATCAGCTGACAAGGCAATACATATTCAGAACCCATCTTAAAATGGAATGCCTGTTTAGTTAGCTGGTTATAAGGTTTCTGTTGGCCTTTGCCAATGATTATCTAAAACCAAACGTCTTTATAAAACGTGAGCAGAATTGCATGAGGATGATTCTCATCACTCCAGTGCCACCACACTAGTGCTAGTCTCTGAACCTGCTTCTCCTGTCAGAGACTGACTTGCATATGAGAATTCCTGTACAAGATGGGTGGCAACATGCTTACTTACCAGCTTTTATTGGTACGACTCTGCCCACCTGGTTATTTAATCTTGCTTCCAGGCTGCAAGGACATTTTGAAAGACGCAAAACATGCGGCAACAAGATCTGCATTCGGAGCCTAGGAAATAAGATTGACCTCAGAAGATCAAAGGTTGACAATATTTCTAGACCTTCCTTTTGTGGCTCAAACCGGTTCACAATTTCCATTCATTGTGGTTTAGCTAGCGCCCACTGTGACTTAGGGACAACATCCTTGTCAGAGATCCATATTCACCAGCTCAGTAATTAAGGATTTTTAAATCACTGGAAGAAAGTGTTCACTGAATAAGAATAATCTCCCTCCTAGGTATTAAATGTAATCCTCTCCAAACTGATGGACTCTTAATTTAAGCAGAAACTAGGGTGAACCAGATATTCAAAACAAAAAACCGGGAAAGCCATTGACATAGAAATAGGACTAAATGTTTGCACTGATCAGTGCAGTGTCAACATGTAGTCCTATTTCTCTGTCAATGGTTTTGCCGATATATGTATGTGCGTGTATATATAATATATGACACCCATATGGAACACACCACAGCATGGCAGAGCAAGTCTTTAATTTCATGCTACAGAGGTGTATGCACACACACACCTCTGTAGCATGAAAATTAAAGACTTCCTCCGCCAAACTGGGGCATGTTGCAAGGGGAGCTTTATAATTCTGGCCTTGGGTGCTCTGCAGGGGCCCGGCTGATTCACCTCACATTTAATCCTGCTGTGCTGCCTGAATAAAGTCAGGCAGCACAGGATGAGACTCTTTCAAACACCTTGTCCTTGGTTTCATGAGAGGGCCGGTGTGAACGTGAGACTTCACAGGACAGTCGTATATATGTGCGTGTGCCTCTCAAAACCGGGACATTTCTTTGTTTTGGTAAAAAGTGTCAGGACACCTGGACATTCATGGGAAAACCGGGACGTCTGGTCACCCTAGCAGAAACACAAAGCTGATCTTTAGAACCCAACTTGTAACACCCCTTCTTCGTAACCATTAAACTGGCCAAAAGCTCAAGCAAAGTAAAGGTCCTATGGTCCTATATGCATTGTAAGATGTTCTTCAATAACGTGTTTTTCTGGGAACTCACCCTTCTTTTCATCCGGATATTAATTTCAACTTCCACAGAAATCAAACGTTTCCTTTGCATTCATTTTTCATTTGTCCAAAAATCTCGATGTCCTGTAGGGAGTCACTAATAATAACTTGTTTTATACCACACTTCTGATGTTTTAAACGCTGTAAATGACAGGATTTGCTCTTAATGGTACCCGGTCTTCTGATCTCAGAAACATAGCAGCCTAAGTCGGCCATGCCAAGATTCGAACTCGTGACTGCAGATACTAATAGGTGCTGCAGCAAGCATTTACCTCACTGAGCCATCTTACTGGTTCGACTACAGGAACTAGATGGGAAATTTTGTTTTTGCACTACTTTGACCAATCAACGCCTTAACTCAGGAAGTACTCCCACGAGCAGGATAGCATCGTTCATTTCCACAATGTTCTCTTCTAGGTAGACTAGAGTCCATTACACCAGAGAAAAAAAATAGCTACTGCTTGTGTTAAGAAATGTTCGTATAAAGTGCTGGATAGTTGCAAAGGTCTGTCCATGCCTTCGACAGGCAACCTGCATTGATTTAATTTCAGAACAGCCACACGTGTGTCAGCTCTGTGAAGGATTTACTCCATCACTAACTTTGCCGTTCTACACCTTATTTCATATGTGTGTTCATTTTGGCTCGCCCCACTTTCCGGAGTATTTGTCAATTATCGATATAGTAATTGTTTACAATGTTTTTGGAAAGAAATTCTTCACTTTCAAAAAGTGTTCCAGCATTATGCACAAAGCAAATTAATTATAGGTTTATGAACTTAATGCTGATACTGATGAGTGAAAACGAGAATTACAATTAAGTGCCTTTGCGGATGGCATCATTGCGGAAAGTGCATTTTAATAGCAATGAATACATGCTTTTTTAAGCTGCTTGAACAATTTGAAACTGCACAGTGGTCTTAATTTTTCATGTTGTAGACAAGAGACTGCACACTAGGGATAGTAACAACATCTTAGTGAAATGATCGATTTAAGGCCTTGATCAAGCAACAAGTGCAGGGTGTCCAGTTACCTTATGAAAAGAGTTGGAGTCTGCATCGCACTTCATGAGCACTGTTCTACGTAACTTTGCATCTGTTTCACATCCAAAGACTTTGCAGCGCCGAGATGTCCCTTCGGGGATGAGCCATGCGCTATAGCAGGAATCAAATAACATAACAATAATGCATTGTGCAGCAAATATCGTAGTTCCATAATTATGCAGTTGCTGAAAAATCATACAGTTCAAATTGCCCTGAAAAGACGTGTGAATGCACCTAACCACCAGTACAAATCTGAAGCACCCAGTTCTGTTACTTTGGAATGCCTCTGTGATATTGCACAAAGAAGCTTTATAACATTAATACATGTCGGGGGTCTGTCTGTAAATGTATATGGAGACATCCTGCATCTCTCAGTAGCTTTTCATGTGATTGTCTCCTAAATCAAAGCATCTGCACGTGTAAATTGCTGCACACACTCTTGTACAAGCTTAGAAACTAAGACTATTTTCTAGATGCAAGCTCAAAAGAAGATTCTCCTTTGTGTTCGATACTTACATTTTGCATGTATTGTATCAGATGGACAAAAGGAGGGACTCTTGATTCGGATACAGACTGCAGAGGGAGCTATCAAAGTAATTGTCCAAACAACTGTGTATAAAAGTAAATTAGCAGAAATTAATGCAGAGATTGCAGACAATAGAGAATACCTCATGAAACAAAAGATTGGCAAACTTCAAAAGGACATTCAAAGGTTTGATAAGGAAAAGGTTTATCCTTACTTAAAGGCAGATTACACCGCATCTGGTGAAGGCTACTCGTCAGATGATAACTCGAACCAGTCACGGAGAGGTTCATCATCCAATAGTGATTCTAGTGGTGGTAGTTGGAATAATAAGAACTTAAGACACAATACACGCCCTATGTATCAATCGTATAATATGCCACCATATCAGGGACCTCAATTCTGGCAATATCCTATGTACCAACAGGGCCCCCCGCCCCCTCCTTTTTTCAACCAATCAATGAACCCCCTTTTTTAGACAGAGGTTGGGGCAGAGGAAGAGGGCACAGAAGAGGGTACCAAAAAGAGTACAGTGGAAGGAACAACCGACACGTCCAGTAGAGACGAGGAGCCAGACAAGGGGAAGAGAAATTGATCATCAATCTCTCCCAGAGGGTCTTGACTTCAACAGAAGAAGGTGTTCTACAGAAAGGGCTAGGCTTTGTTCCAACCCCCAAAACTGACAAATTTCGCGATATATGCGAGTTACAAGGCTTTTTCCGTGAGGTACGGTTAAAAGCCTTTTTTGAAGATAAACCTTCTCCTGAAAAGGATGGGTCAGGATTACACAAACCCTCTACCTTTACTCCTCATAATGGAATGGTCCCTCCTGAAGTGTTGACCTTCGAACAGGCCGTTTTGAAAGATTTCAATAGGGGCATTTCTTCTACCCCATTTCATAACTTGTCATCTATTGAAATATCAGCCGTCAGGTCTTTGGCGGATGATCCTAGTATCACCATCAAACAGGCGGACAAGGGCGGAGCCACGGTCATTATGTCGGCTGTGGACTATGATATAGAATGCCAGCGACAGTTGAGCAATCGGAGATATTACACTCCGGTAAGAGAAGACCCTACCCCTCGATTGAATACCATCATCTCCTCTATGGTATTTTCAGCCGAGTCAGAAGGCTGGATCAACAAAAAGAGGCAGAATTTCTGGTGACTACCGACCCGAAGATCCCATACTTCTATACCCTCCCCAAAATCCACAAAGGGGTTACCCGGTCCCAGGTAGACCCATCGTCTCGGGTATCGGGTCCATTTTGGAACCTCTGTCGAGATTTTGCGATCACTTTCTCCAACCCCTAGTTAGGGATACCCCCTCGTTTGTTAAAGATACAACTGATGTCATACGAATACTTGAGGGTCCAACATCCAGAGGATATCAATTTTTTGTTGACACTGGATGTTGAGGCCCTTATGCTAATATCCCTCAAAGGGCAACGTTAGAAGTTGTGGAGGACTTGCTGTACCGAGAGGACTGGACTTCTCCAACTCCGGTAGCATTTATACTGGAGTGTGCCACTTTGGCACTTACTGAATTTTTTCGAATACAACAAACAACTATGCCATCAAACGCAAGGCACTTCGATGGGGAGTACCTTTGCGCCCAGTCTGGCCTGTCTGTATATGGCAGCATTTGAGGAAAGGGAGATCCATCATCACAACAACCCATACTTAGCAAATGTCCTTGTATGGAAAAGGTATATCGACGACATCTTAGTCCTGTGGAAAGGGGATCGCACAACATGTGATGAATTCTGCGGTTGGATTAATACTCTTAATCCCTTCCTGAAATTTACGAGTACCATTTCTGAGACCAGTGTACCCTTTCTTGACCTACTGGTCAGGTTGGGTCATGACTGCATTACTACAACACTTTATCGTAAACCAACTGATAAAAACAGCTTGCTTCTATTTAGTAGTCATCACCCCAGAGCACTCAAACTGAACCTCCCATTCGGTCAATTCCTTCGGATAAGAAGGAATTGTAGCTCATTGGCTGACTACTACATCGAATCTGATACCTTGGCTCAAGCCTTGCGACAGAGGATTATCCACAACATACTGTGTCACTCGCTCGTAAAGAGCGAGAAATAACATATCGTGAAAGTCTGCTAGAGAATAGACACAGGGAACCTGACACCACGATTACATGTGTAACCACTTTCACTCCTGACTCAAATCGAGTGAGGAGCATTATTAAGAAACACTGGGGCATTCTGAACACAGGCATTTTAGATCTCCCGAGCCCAGATTTGCGTTTAAACGCACAAGCAATTTGAAGGATATGCTCATACACACACGTCCCAAAACCCTTACAACTAATGCTCAGAGAGGTTTATGGGATCTCCCTCCCGTAGTTGGACATTATTCTTGTGGGTCTTGCTCGGTTTGTCCTCTTACCAAGACTACTAAAGAAATGACATTTACTAATGGGGTAAAATGGGTCATGAAGAAACACACCAACTGCAACACCAATAACTGCATCTATGCTCTGACCTGTCCGTGCGAACTCCTATATATAGGGATGACGACAAGACCGGTTAAAATCCGCATGACTGAACACAGGAGTAATTTCAGATGTCATAGAACTAACACAAAAATGACTATGCATTTTGCAGATCACAAGCACCCCCTGACTCCTTTCGGTGGGTGGTTTTGGAAGCCCACCCGGTATGCCCAATAACATGCTGTTCCGACTAGAACAGAGATGGGTCCTGAGGTTGTCCTCTGACAAGGAGGGACTCAATGATGACATACCTTGAGTCTGTTGACATAACACAGCATGAGTTGTGCATATATACTTTGGATATTGCTGTTGTAACAAATTAGATGATGTTCTGCCATATTCTTGAGTGTATTTTTATCGATATGAGCTATACTGACATTTATTTAGATCACACGTTAGACGATACCTCTCCCAATTGCCAGGGACACCTCTTTATCATGACCTCTTCCCGGGTGTGTGTGACATCATAACTCTGTCTCCACCACGTGCCTTTCTAATAGAGGTGGAACGGTTACTTAGTGGTAGAACTGTTACCCATTGATAACTGGATACTTGTCCTGTACTTTACGACTTATTGATTTTTACCTTTTACACTCAATCCACATGGGGTCTTATTTACTCCTAGACATCGAGCTGTTGGTTATCAGACTCCTCACTATATTGGTTGCCTAGTACACGAGTTCTTGTCATTCCCTTACTTTCTCTACTTTTTAGGTTCATTAAATACATCTATATGTAATTTGAGTGACCAGTTACCAACCATTATACAGCTTTTTGATTACAGAGACTTTGGGGACATCCTTATCAATTTACATCCAATGGGGATTCCAAAATTGGTACCCGGAAGTATGTGTTGACGCTCTAGTCTTTGTTCTACTCGCACAACCGGAAGTCCCGCCTCCTCTGCTGACCGGCCGGGTAATATCACTCGCACATGAGTGAGTTTGTACATTCACCCGGTTCCGGCAGAGTGTGGGAGTAGGTCTACCGCGAGCGGACGGAGCGATACACGTGAGTAGTGATCACTGAGCATGGTAATGTGGGTTCGTTTGGCTGCCACTTTGATTTTATTACACGGAAGTGCTCCGCTTTGCCAGGAGTGTCCGTGAAGCGGGACCGGCTTCTTCTGTGTCCCGTATCCTCCGTTTTCACTCTCCTTGAGGTCTTACGCTCTGTGAGTTTGGGAATTAGAGAGGTGAGCCGAGAGAGTATTACCTCTCGGATAGCCTAAGGAGCGTATGGCGATACTTTTTGGTCGTGTTTCCTATGCATCGCGCGCTCCTCTCTGAGCACACTTTACTGTCTCCTTTGCCCTCCTTGTTTGCTGGAGAGACCATGGGGTTGTGGTTGTCGCCCGCCAGTGCATTTCCCTTGACCTTTGGTGGAATTTATGACTGGAGTACTCGGCACACTTCATTCTCCGAGGCTCGCCTGCATTCATTAAGTGGGATAAAACTGTGTATTCCAGGTGAGAGCCATTGTTTTCTCATAGGGATGCTCCCCTTTCGGGCTCCGCTTTGGCAATCTTCTACCTAGCCTATATTGATGTCCTTCTTCATACCTTATTAGGACACTGAACCCGACAGTGTTTACGCCTGCTGTGACACTTTGAGGCTTTGACATGACCCTATTTGGGTGAGTGTGCTGTTTTATAACGATCTTGTGCATATTCCTTGCTACTTTAAAAATATTTCTTCTTTAGATTTTGTTTATATTCGCCACTGGCATGATCACATACATCACTATGTGTGAAGCATGCTCATCATTCATAAATGTTTTCCAGTGTTGCGACAACTTGGTTATACTCAAAAACCTGGTACGGAGTTTGAATTACAGACTATGACCTTGTTGAATGATGTTTTTAATGTTTTTAAAACTTTACAATTTTCTATCCTGCAGGCATTGAATTGGATCAAAAGGTACCACTTTATAGGGTGCTGTATGGGTGGTCATTATATTGTGTACTGAACAGACCACCGACCATAAACTGTAGATTATTTAAGATTCGGTCCTGAAGAATTGCCGTTAACTTAACAAAAGGCAAGAAACATGTTGACCTGAGTTTGAGCACACAACTCTGCAATCCTTGAGCAGACGCGTGCGTCTCTTACTGGTTTTTAATCAGGTTAGTGACCATTGTCATTAAAATAGTTTTGGATGGATCACTAATTCCTGGTTTAGACAGCACATACTACACACTTTTCACATCTACACTCATTAGGGCCCTCACTCGCACTTCACCCAACGGCTAAGAAAAAGATCTCCATAAAGAAGGCCCCATCACGGGTGCCGATCGGGTATTGCAGCGCCGACCCGATAAGGAGCAGACCCAGTGATGAAGCATGACACTTAGCTGGCTGGGTGTGTGAGGGTCTTTTCTGAAAGGAGAAAAGATTTTCTTCGATCTTTATGAACACCCACCTTATTGTTTTTCACGTATCCAATGTTCTGTAGGATCTCTTTAGGAACAGCATACCTCTTCTTGTTGTTGTATCAGATGGAGACACTTCATAAATATATACATGCTTTGCTTTCGGAACATCAGAGACTGCACACCTTCCACCAATTAAAACCTTTCTTTCTGAATTTTGTAAAAGGTAGGTATGAATGTTTTAATTAATTCCATAATTTACATAGCATAGCATCAACAAGGTATATAAGTAATTGTGCATGGATTGGAAATACAGACCAAGAACATTTCTATATGAGCCCATTCCTTATTAAACATTGAATGATTTTGGGAGTACAGGTAGAGAAATATTTGTAGATGGCCTTGATGAGTGGATTTTAATACGTGCATATTTGTAGAAGGTGAGGTGGTATAACAAGTTGTTTTCATCCAATATTCTGTAGAGTTTGTGGGTGGTTTTCAGAATAGATAATTCGAGTCTGACTACAGGAAAAGGTGTGGATTTCTGTTTGTTCCCGTTTTGAAGCAACATGTGTGGGTCTTTTAATCACAGAATTTGCAAACCGACCTAACAGAGGCTAGACAACAAATGGAAGACATGCACAACAAAACAACGGAGTTATCAACCCAGCTTGCTGTAAAAGAGACGGAGCTAACACAGAAGGAAACTGATGTTACAAGGCTGAGGTAAGAAATGCTTCGAAGTGCATAACTTTGAAAACATTTTTTTAAATTATTCTATGCAGTTTGAATTAAATACAACAACAAAACAACAAGTTACCCATCGAATTTCCCATGATTACATAGGTGACTTTTCATGGTTACATAATAAAAGCGTTAACACTTTGATCGATTAAGGGAAGAGAGGTGGAACACGCATGTGTTCATGGCAGTTCTATAAGTGGTACAGGCGTACAGCCCTGTATTGGTGAGGATGGATCTCGAGTCACTTGGAGTGCCAAGTAGGTACTGAAGGGGCTCCAGAGATCTTGGGATGAGTTCTCGCTGGCATCAGCGCTCAATACTCCTCCAGCTTTTCTAAGTGCATAATTAAAAAAAAATCAAAGTAGCATCTTGAGAATGGATGGATGTTTTAATGATCGGTTTGCAAAGTTACTGTGATGTAAATGTTTTCGAAGGTCTGGAAGTTAGACTCCAGTTCATGTACCAATGCCTTCCACGCACAGTTGCCAGCAGAAGTATGCAGATGGTGCACACATCATCAATTTTACAATACAAAGGTGAATGAATATGCTTGCCCTTTGAGGAAAAAACATTATGGTGCTGCAGTTGAGGTTGCTGGCAAATGACTATCCAGACTGTTGATGACCTCATGACGTGATTGTTGGGATCAGGTGGGGGAGTCTGGCTGTGCCCTTTGATCCTCTTCTTTTTGACCAGCACAGAGCAGCATGTTGTTCTGGACGAGTCTACATTGCTGATTGCCACTGTGGATTGATCAAAATTACCAATTTTGTCACCTTGGATCTAATTTTACCAACTTAAATCTTCTTTCTCCCCTCTGCTGTCTGATACTGTGATTTCCTCGCTGGCCATGTTATTGCAGAACATAGTCCGTAGTGTAAGATGAATTCAGATGACCATACTCAAAAATTATTGGATCCGCAAATAAAGTCAAAGAATCCTGTTGAGATCGCCTATTGATAGGCAGAGTTAAAGGGTGGGTGTAGTGCAATTGCTATGTCAGTCAGCAGAAGCCTAAGTGATAAAACAGGTAATGTGATTTCATGCAGTTTTGTAACTAAGCATTTCACATCTTTCCAATACTTTTCCGGGAAGTGCTAAATTACTATTGGACCAAAGGTTATTGAGTTCTGTAGTATCCAGAATCGTTTTTTTAAATATAGGGAGAACCTAGCCTTCTTTAAAAGTTCAATGTATACAAATAGAAATTGAGAAACATTAAGAATATGAAGCCAGAGATGACAGGTATAGAAAGAAGGTCCACAGCTATAGAGTAGTTGGAATTAGTTGAAGTTGTGAGTCAAGAAAAGTCCAACATCAAGGTGAGCAAGCCTAGTTTAGCAATAACCATATCAGGAGGAATGAGCAAAAGCCCACCCCCCATTCAGAAGTCCACATCCATAGTTGGCTGTGGCCTTCTGCTGAGACTGATGCACTGTTTGCAGTTTGGGTGGCTGGCCGTTGCCAGACTGCTCTAGGGAAGGGAGTTCGGTATTGCCGTTTTTTTTGTCCACAGTTGGGGAATGGCCTATTGCAGGTGTGGTGATGCAGGGGACCTTGGGGATGTGGGTGGTCAGGGATGGGGTGGAGTGATGGGATCGGGATGGTATCTTCGCAAATTGCATCTACACCTCATACACTGAAATTTATGACTTGGAATATCAGGGGGATGGGGACAGCAGCAAACGACACAACATACAACGATACTTGCATAAAAGTGGGTGCAGATCGCTTTACTGCAGGATACACATCTTGTGCACAGTGAAATAGAGAAATTACGCAGACGCTGGAGAGAACAAATCTACGCGACGTCCTACTCTGCATACACTAGGGGGTATTAATCTGGGTCTGAGTGGGGGTGGCCTTCGAGCCCCTACGCACCTTAACGGCCAAAGAGGGCAGATATGTATTTCTGAAAGGGAGATTGCTCGGATGTGAGATTTTGTTGGGCAGTATATATGCCCCTAACCAGGATCAGGTGTCCTTCCTAAATGGCCTCTCACCCCATATAGCTGTGATGACAACAAAAGACACGATTATAGGGGGCGACTTTAACTGCGTGGCTAACACCACGTTGGATCGTTCACATCCTCCCTTACCTGGGGCCCAGACCCACCGTACTGTGGCAGGATTTAGGGATTGGAGGGATCACTGGGGATTGGAAGATAGTTGGAGGACGCAACACTTGGACGATAGGGCACTCATCCTACTAGACCGCTCTGCAGCCTTTAACACCGTCTCCCACCGCACACTCTCTGCCAGACTCCATGAGGCCGACATACAGGGAACTGCCCTGGACTGGATCCGCTCCTTCCTCACCAGCCGAACCCAAAGATTCAGACTCCACCCCCATCCCCTCTTCCTCTTGAACCACAGAGATCAGCTGCGGAGTACCCCAAGGATCATCTCACTCAGCCCTGCGCTCTTCAACATCTACATGGCCCCCTCGCTACCATCGTCCAGAAAGCATGGACTCAGCATAGTATCCTATGCCGACGACACCCAACTCATCCTCTCCCTCAACAAGGAACCTGACATCACCAGACACAGCTTCCAGGAAGAAATGAAAGACGTCGCATCTTGGATGAACAGCAGCTGCCTGAAGCTCAACATGGAGAATCTACCCCTCCGCATGGGACAACACCTGGTGGCCCTCTGCCCTCGGCAACCCTCCCACACCCACGTACCACGCCCGCAATCTCGGTATCATACTCGACTCCTCCCTCCACCATGACCCGACAGATCAACGCCGTTTCCTTCACATGCTTCAATACCCTCCGCAAGACCTTCATATGGATCCCCCATGAATCCAGAAAGGCCGTCACCCACGCACTCATAACCAGCAGACCGGACTACGGAAACAACCTCTACGCCGGGATCAACAAATCTTCACTCCGCAAACTCCAGACCATCCAAAACACCGCAGCCAGACTCGTCCTCTGCATCCTACGACAAGACCACATCACCCAGCACCGGCGAGACCTCCATTGGCTCCCCGTCGAAAAGAGAGTGACCTTCAAGCTGCTCACTCATGCCTACAAATCCCCTACACACACCGGACCCCAATCCCTCCAACGAAAGAGTCTCCTACGCACCCAAAGAAGCCTCCGCTCCACCGACCTCGCCTGGATGAAACCCCACGCATCCGCAGAGCCAGGATGAGAGGAAGAGCCTACTCCTACATCACGGGCAGAGACCAGGAACGAACTCCTCTCAGCATCAGACGATCCCCATTCTGCAAGCATTCAGGAAGAGCCTCAAGACCTGGCTCTTTGGATGAGACGGAGCTGCACAAACCCTCCCCCCAGCGCCTTGAGACCCTCACGGGTGAGTAGTGCGCTTCACAAATCCCTGATTGATTGATTGAATATTCATACTTTTCCACTATACATCAGCTGCACACAAGGATAGATGCGATTCTCTGCACCCCTGGCTTGGGACAAGCTATTACCCTCACAGAACACCTCGGGCACAACTTTTCGGATCATAGTCCCTTATTGCTGACCCTTCAACCAGTGGGAAAGTGCCCCTTAGTCCCGCTGTGGCGCCTTGGCCCGCTGATGCTGGATGATCCCTGTTTTAGGGAGACCCTGGGTTCGTCCATGGAGCATACTACTTTGCCATCAATACACATAAAGCGTCCACAGTATTGTTGGAATGGGAAGATTTTAAAGTAGTGACAAGAGGGTTGTGCTTGGGACAATCAGTTGGGGGCACAGTAAGAATTACACCAGGAAGTAAGACAACTGGAAGATAAGCTTCATGGGTTGGACAATGCTCACAGGACAGGACGCTACACAACATAGGCTTTTGAAAGAAACACGGACATTGTATTATCAAGCTCTCGAAAAACTGAGGTGCTATGACTATAAGGGATACCCAACTAAGGTGCAGGAGGAAAGTAAGCCTGGCCGCTTGTTAGCATGGTTGATTAAACCGGAAACTCGGGGCTCACTGATCACCCATGTAAGAATGGGAATGAACCAATCTGTTCATGACCCAGAAGCTATTAATACTTTGTTTCGTGACTATTACGCATTATTGTATAAAGCGCCCTCTCAGGTTCCACAAGACGAACGGAGAACTTTCCTGTCCCTGTTGCCAATTGGCAGAGTAGACCAACAGGCGGCGGCAAACCTAGGTGGCCCTGTCAACTCCCACAAAATCCTGGTGGCAATTAAGAGCATGGCAACGGGCAAAACCCCAGGCCTGGACGGTCTCCCAGCAGAATTTGATTCGGTGTACGCTTCGAAACTAGCCCCTCGCCTGGTGACTATATATGCAGAATCGTTGTCACTGTGGCGTCTTCCTGCATCTGTTAGGGACGCACAGGTTCCTGCTCCCCAAGATGAAGCTGGAGGGACCCCGGGTCCCTTATTTCCGCCCTCTCTCCATGTTCAACATGGATTTGAAAATCCTGAGTAAGATATTGGCCCTGCGCTTACTCCCACATATGTCCACACAGATCAAAATGGCTTCATCCCGACAGAGAAATACTTCTTCAACTTACGTGAGACTGTACTCAATACTATACAACCCCAAGTGCGGCTTCTTCCCAGAGCAGCTCTCCTGTTAATAGACCTGGAGAAGGCATTCGGTATCGTTAGATGGGACTTCCTATTCGAAACTATAAGGCACATGGGTCTGGGTGAGGATTGGGTAAAATGGTTGCGGTTACTTTAGGAGCACCCTTCTGCCAGGGTCAAGACAGGAAAAGTAGTCTCTACACAATATCGTATCTTTTGTGGCAACACGTTGGGGGTGCCCATTATCGCTCCTCCTATTTGCACTGGCGATAGAGCCGTTGGCAGCACTGTTTTGTCAAGGAGGCGAAAGTGTGGGTTTGACAGTCGGAGGCCACACACACACACACCATTTCGCTTTACGCAGATGATCTCCTAATTTACCTCAAGAATGCTGTACGGGGCACTGAAGTAGCCCTTGACTTGTTAGCTAGATTTGAATGAGTCTCTGGACTACGGGTCAATAAGTGTAAGGCGTACCTGTTTCTGCCGACACCGGCCAGCCACTGCACTGTAGACCTTCCCTTAGACCTTAACTGGGCCCCCTCCACCTTTAAATATCTGGGAATACATATCTTTCACTCACTGGAAGAACTGAGAGAGGGGAATCTTGGACGTGCTCTTAGATCTCTCAGAGCCTGCGTTTCATTCTGATGTTCCCTGCGTCTTCCGATCATGGCAAAAATCTCACTGTCAAAGATGGTTGTGTTACCGCGTTTGTTATACTTTTTTGTTAGCATTCCGATAGTAGTGCCGCCGGCTGGTTTAGACAACTAGACACCCTACTTTGCGATCTTATATGGGACAAAGGCTGCCGGAGGGTGTCTTTGACAGCGCTGCAACGTCCTGTGGCAGAGGGTAGGCTGGGAGTGCAAAATTTCGAATACTATTTCTTGGCCTCTCAAATGCAGTGGTTGGCACAATGGCTAGAGTGCATCGGCCCTGAAGGTACAAACTTGACGGATTCAGGAGAATATACAAGCCTATTATTGGCCAAAATGCTGGATTCGGCTGTGGTGATCCCCCACCAGTCCCTGTTACCATGGCATTGCAGTGTTCGAAACGTTGCCTAGCTAAACGAGCGAAGACCCCTTATAGGCACCGGCCTTGTCCCTGATTGGTTTGCCACATGGTAACCCTAGGAAGATATTTACTACCCAACCAACTTACACGCTGGACAGCAGTGGGGTTGGAGACGGTGGGGGACGGCTACCAACAGTCTGTCCTGGCCCCCCTGGCAGACCTGGTGGAAAGCAGTGGGCTTCAACCAGGGCAGTTCCTACAGTATGAAGCTCTGACACGCACATTTAGGGTACTGTGGGGCAAGGCGCAGGAGGAGCCTGAGATACATGTAGTGTTACAGTCTATACTCACACTAGGTGGGGCATGGCATCAGGTGAAGTGGTTTTATGCTGCACTACTAGAACTATCCCACACCCCTCTTCAAAAACTACGCGACAAATGGGTGTCTGCCTTGAACAGGGAAATCCCGGACGGGGAGTGGAAAAGTCTCTTAGCATACCCCAAAAAGGTCTCCCGTAATACTAGGTTGAAATATATACAGTTCAACTACACCCTCACAGAATCTGGGTCACATATGGTGGGGAAATGCGCAATTGCCAAAGGTGCAACCACAGTGATGCTGACGTTATACACATGATTTGGGGCTGTACCATAGTGAATAGATTTTGGTGTGATGTCGTGGGGCTGATGGGGCAACAGTGGGGCGCACGCTTGAACCCACGATAGAGACATGTATACTGGGACTTTCCATGCGGCCACCCAAGTGGAAAGTAGGCACACGATTTGTAGATCTGACCTTAGTTTTGGCCAAAAGGAGAATAGTGCTAGCGTGGAAATCGACAAGCGGCCACGCGATAGCTGACAGAAACAAGATGTGTCGCACAGTGCAGGGGCGGAGGAGACTGCCTTGTCCAGAGAGGATGCGCGGGGGCTGCGAAGACACCTCATGGCAGGCCCCTGGAGGGAGGTCTTGGAAATTGGGAACATCCTGAAAGATATCGACCCATAGCAGAGGAAGCCGGAAACCAGCTCCCACCCAGATAGCGCTAGGCACTCTGGCTCACAGGACAGTGGCACAAACCCTACATAACTCCTTTCCCCATCCCCCCCAGCTATCACATCACGCCCTCCTGCTTTGTACAGATTTGGGAACGAAAATCTTCACGATTGGATGGCACCTGCTATGTGCGTCTGAGGGATTGGGCCCCACCCTGTATTCCCCCCCCCCTTACGATACTCCTGATAGGACTCTGCGCTGACACACCACCATGCACATTTACTTAGTTTATAGTTATCTTTCCTTTTTTTTCCCTCCTATCATCTCTTTGAGTTACATCACGAGGGCATTATTCCTATATGCAGCAACTCCCTCTCTCCTACCAGACTGTATCCATTAATAGAAGATAAGCAGTAAATATGCCTGGGACCCCCCCCCAGCCCAATGCATCCAGATAAAGCCACTTGCGAGTCTCAAATTCCTAGGGCGGTACTATTAATTAGTTAACCATGACGATGATCCGGAAGCCGCTGGGTGCTGCATTTTGTATGTGCTGGGTAGGTGGGTGACTGGCACTTATATACAGTTGTAGTACATGTCAAAATACGAGCTACTAAATGTGATGAGCTTATACTCAAATGCTAATAAAAATATGTTTGAAGATAAAACATAGGAGAAAAATGAGGACAAATTATTTGTCGTCTCGGAGGGGCATTAGCATACCAAAATGCACCTTGTGATCATTGTGTACAGGATTTATACACCTTAAGAAAACTCTTTTTGACGACTGTCAGTGATATGAATGTAAAAGCAAGCACTGATTTACATATCCCTAAATTCAGCTGGATTGATAGCTCAGAGTGCAGCACTCCACCATGCCATTGCTTTTCTAGGCACCAAATAATACCCAAGTTAGCTATTCGAGAATTAGGGTGTGAGTAGTTTAAATACTTTATTGAAATTATTGAAGCAGGCTCATCAACAGTAGTTGTTTCGTAGTAATGCATTAAAGTGTCAAATTATTGCACCACAAAAGCAGGAAAATGGATGAGCATTCATTTAGTTTTGTTGTTGTGAAGTCTGAGTTATAGAGGCTGTAGTTAGTTTAGTGTAATTCATTAAAGTATAATATTATATTGGAATTAAATTAAGAAAGAATGCCAGATTATTTGTGACCTATTTACCAATTTTCTTGCAATTATCTTTTAGTTTGTTTTAGTTTTCTGCATTTTTTTATTTGCTTTTTATACATTTGGGAAAATTATGGAACTGCAGTTGAGCCTTATTTTTTCAGTTTTTATAGATCATGCTATTACTTAAGGTTGAGTACTCTCTGATATTCAAATCACACAACTATCTAGTCTTACTTATACTGGTTAGTTAAGTTTCTACTCTGCCATTAAATATATTTGGCACACAGAGCTGCCATTTTCTTTTGACCTCCGTCACACCATTTTTCCCATCCGTTCTTATTTGAGGCTCACTGGTATGTAAAGTCCCTCCTACCGCAGCCATACACTGCTCATGCATCTAAGACAAGCCCTTTGCCATCCATGCTGAGCCATGGGGTTAGACATCCCATGGTGGTGCTTTCAACGTGCCAATTCTTAGCTTGCACCATGTCATGGTGCAGGGTGGATCCCGAATCCTAGGAATGCTTTTATTGCTGCAATAAAGCTGCTTAGTGACCATGCTAGCTTGTTTCCTCTTGGTTTTTCTGCTCTTGTTAACTTTACTTTGAACATGGTGATCATATTTGTTACTGCCTGGTCCTTGAACAAATATAGCAATTGTTTCGAGAACTTTTTGAATAATGTCAGCTTGACTAACTGCAGCATGTCTCATCAAAGGCAGGTGGAGGTTCCATTACGCTATTCCCAATTCTGAAGAAACTACACTGGCTTTCTCTTCAAGCACTGCCAGCTACAAGACCAGCTGCATCACACTCAATGCATCAGAAACAGAATACCCATTTACCTTGCTGAGAACCTTAGGTGGTTGGTGCCAGATAAGGAGCCCAGGATACCACAGATTGCAGACAAATAAATGCAAGATGAAATGACCAGAAACCAGTCCTTTTACACCAGAGCATCCAGGCCAATATCCCTATTAAAAGCGGAATAGCTCCCACCCTCCTGCAATTCTGAAAGGAGCTGAAAGATCCAATCCATCTATAAGTACTAACTTCCCACACAATAGAACCTTACATAAATCTGGCCCTCATTAATGATCATGAATCGTCCCCACCTCTTCCACCCCATGTTCATTGCTGTCTTGCTATCGGGCTAGGTTTGCTCTAGACACATAAGATAATACTCCATGGCTGTTATTGATGGTTTAGAAATTAACGCTGATCTCCTGCATTCTAATGGGGGTGGTATTGCTTTTATAGTCAGAGAAGCTTTCTGCATCTCATCTTTTGTCTTTCCCACTTTTCCATCTTCTGAACTGCTTACTTCGAACAGTGCTTATAAAAAAGATCCTTCTTCGCATTCTAGTTTCCTCTCTCTCTGATTCCGCTTCAACTTTTGTTTACGTCTTCAAGTCTTTGCACTTAAAGCATTTAAAACTATGACTTTGAAAGAGTTTAATATCTAGATGGATCAAACAAGCCTTCCAGAAGCTAAAAACCTCCAGGAAAGCTTGTCCATTTTATGTCCTCATTAAGTTGACTCTGGGGCTACCGGTGCACAAGTCTCACCCTTGATAAGTTCTTCACTACGCTCAAGGTGGTCTCTTTGAAAACTTAAATTACTTTTACTTAAATTACATGGGTCTTCCCTTCTCTATTTCTTCACAACCAGAGGCAGTCTTTAAAACTTAAATACCTTGATTGCTGTTAAAGTGCTTCTGTTACATGATCTCTCTCTGCATACGTCTTGTCTTATGTAGCCTATGTTATTAAAAGAGCAAAACAAGTGTTTGTATTGTTATTGAGCTTAATCTGTTGCCTTTCTTTCTGGTCAAGTCAGCTACCCTTTCTGACTTTTCTTTTTTCACCACATGTTGTACAGATTTCACATCTTTGTATGATGACAGCCTCCTTCTCAATATGTTTCCAGAGCCTTCTGTGTCAACACTTGCTCTCCTTTTGAGCCTTGTAATGTTTGGTACCTCTCATTTTATTTAGATCAGGTCTGATAGCTCTAAGATGGACTATTGGTTTTCCTTAATAAGACTTCTCGTGACTCAAAACTATTCTTGTGAAAGTTATGACAAGGATGGTCAAGGCTTTGTGCTTTACTAGAGTTCTCTCATTTTTGTAGCTTTCCGAAGTAAACTACCCTTCTCTGCCGAGTCTTTTATCACTGTTCTTCATGATCACCTCTGTAGAGTCCTGGACACTAGCAAAATGACGGCCCTAATTTCTTATGGATCTTTCTGCCACTTTCAACTCCACCAGTCATTCAATCTTGTTGTACAGACCTCCTGATATAGGTATCTGCTGTAAGATAAAATTAATTGTGCCTTTTCTCTTTGACGGAGTTCATGTTCCATTTGCTCCATCTAGCAGATCTTTTTTCACAGTTCTTCCCTCTTGTATTCCACAGTGCTTTTCTGTTAGCCTCATTTTATTTAATGCTTATATGGTTCCCCTCTGCCACTTTTATGTGGTCTGTTGAGCTTAGGTTTGAAGTCAACAATGGCTAGCTAGAGAAAGTTTTTGTCTTTTTAAATCTGGAAGCCAAAAATACCTTGATGTAATTGGAGACAACTGAAATTTGTACAATCATTGACCCTTATCCATCATCCGTTTCAGCCATTGCATTCAGAACCAAGCCCTGCGTCTACAGCAGTGAAATGTGCCCAAATTCTTGGCTTTGTTTGATTCTGGAGCTGAGCAGCATTCAGAAAACCAAGACAGTGGTTCTCTGGATTCTCAAATTGGTAAAGATGCCTCTGCATATTTCTTTATATGTAGACATTTGAAAGAAATCTTCCACTTCTTCCCTCCAGTTATTTATTCTTGGCTTGATTATGGTAAATTACTTAATTTTGATCTGTCCTGCAAATAATACACTTTTTGGCGGCTCACCTTATCCTAGGGCTGAGTTGTCATGATCATATTTTTGGTCACGATATCGATCTACATTGGCTGCCTGCAATCTTGGTCTACATTTTGAGGCATCCAACCCACAGGTCCGATTTTTGTTCTGCAGGTAAAGTTATCTTCATATTGTCTACCTCAGTCCCCACCTAACTCTACTTAGTGTACTTAAACGCCATTGGACTATATTTAGTTGTCAAGTCTTGAATAATGATGCCTACCTTATCTTGATGAGCAGGTTCAATACTGTCCATTTCACAAACAATTAAAAACCTGGTTGTTTACTCCTAAAATCACTCTTTGACTGCCCCTGCTCAGTTGTACTGTCAGTTTGTTCAGTGCAGGATGAAATCTCAAGAAACAATTGGACATACATTTCTAAGTACAATAAAAAATAAATAAAATAAATGTACTAAACTTAGGAGCTACCATAAAAGGAATACATGCTACCAGCTGGTGCAATTAGACTGCAAGCATTTGGGACGAGGTCAGGTACAGAAACCCCCGGAGCCAGTGAGTTTTAAGACACGAGCCCTTATACCCATGTTGGGTCTACTTCTGCACAGGTGCATACTAAGAGCAGAGTTCTAAACTGTGGTGGTGGTGTGTGTTGGTCGGTGGTGGTGTGTGTTGGTGTGAGTTGGTGTTACTGTTAGGTTTCGATCATTATCAGTCATTTGTCTAATTTATTATTAAACCCAGGATGGGGAGGATGGGCATCTATGTAGTTCTTAATTCTGCTCTGTGGAACTGTAAGCTTCAATCTTCTCTGTTTGGGAACAATACAGAGTGTTACACATGGATAGGATGGCATTCATGACTTACACTCCTTTCTTCCCCTAGGTTAATAGATTGTCACAAACTTTAAAGTACAATATTTATACCAATGTTATATAGTCAAATTACTTTTTGGCAGCAGAAATATTTCTCTGTGAAGTGAAGGCTAGTATGGCTCTCACAGTTTTTGAGTGCTTACAAAGTACACATGGTTCTATTGTAGATGGTTTATTAGCTATGCACGCAATGAACCAGGAAGGAAATAATTTGATTAAATGTCCAGTTGGTGAGTTGATGGTATCTAGTATACTGGATAGTGATTAGGTCCACTTGAGTCATAACTAATTGTTTTTGATCTTTTCAGCATTAGTAATTTTCAAAAGGCCCATTTATTTTGAGGTAATGTTCAACGTACCTGTTCTACACTTTGTGCACGCACTATGCTGTACTTTAGGAGGATTCAAAGCCATGATTCATATGATCCTTACCTGCACAATAAGGGATTTTTCCATCAGCCATTAATGTTACCAATATTTTATTTTGTTTTTGAAAATCTAATTCTGTGTACATGTGTGTGTGCTGACCCTGTTACACGGATGGATGAAGGCTAAGCACACATACTGCAATTAAAGGAAGAGCTTATGCTTGTCTGTCCTGTTTATTTATTTAGGTAATTATTCTGCTTAATATGTAGGACTGCTCTGCCCATGCAAAAGCGTTAGTGCACTTTAGATGAGAGCACACAAGAGATGTTGGATTTTCTTTACAGTGCAACATAGAAATCAATTTGAAGAGATGGGCAAAGGGGAAAAGCAACTGGTAGATTGGGTTGTGAGAACAGTTGAAACAGTAGAGGATTAAGTACCCATACTATTGTTGTATTCCTCTTAGGGTATCCGTGATATAGGTTTTCCTGTATCATGTCCTATATAGGCACAATTCGCCCTGCCCTTATATAGGCATAAAATCCCAGTCCTTATTTAGGCATTACACCGTGCACTCCAAATACAGGCATGGTCTCCGACATCCGTCCACCCTAACGTCACAACGAGTTCTTGAAGAACAGACCCTTAGGCTTCGGGAGTTTCCCTAGCACAGGACTATTGATTTCTTCAAGGACTCATCTATTATGCATGAACCGTTATACCTTAAGGGTTCATTCATGACGTCTTCCGCCATGTCCGATTCACGTCAATGCTAACATTCTGAGGTACCTCTCGGGTATAAATATACCTTCCCTAGCCCTTGTAAACTAGAGGAGACCTCGACTTCAGAGGAGCTCCGTGTCCCGGCCTGACGCACTGAGGAAGACGCTGTCATCCCTGCACGCAGAGTCCAGCTTCCAGTGATCTGACTTTCCTTGCGGGGTGTTGGAGTTCGAGTCTGGCAAGAGATTCCTACCTCTCTCTATTCTTAAGGTATGGAGCTGACTAGAACCTAGAGGGACTCTTGACATACTAGGCGTAACATACTCTTAGTATACCATAGTAAGGAATACTCCACCTACTTCATACCTCTCCCTACACCTAGGTTAGGTACATTGGGGTAGAACTAAGCTTAGAAACGCTTCGTATGAGTACTCGCATTTTTAGTCTGTTATTTATGTAAATGAATATCTACTAAAGATCATGCTAGCGCAGTATTATTTATTTCTACTGCTTACGCTGTACATTATTTATCTTGCATACTGTCTTGTGATCGTAACAGCACATATTACTTACACGAGAAACAAGACTGTTCAATAAATCTTTATTGAAACGCCCGTCTATTCTTTCTGTGTAACTTTTAGGAAAACTAAGCATGCACGATTGAGCTGAGTGAAACGATTATCTATTGTTTCCACGACTCTGGGACACGTTCTGATTCTAAAGGGAAACAAAGTGGTCATGTTTTGCGGCTGCCAGAAACTACTCCCTTCTTGTTTGTCAAGGAGTTTCTAGTGGCCTCTGAGCTACCTGGCACAAGTAATTAAGTTTAATATACTTGATAGGGACATACCGACCTCAGTCCTATGTGAAGCCTATAGGGTATATTATTCCAATGCGCAGAGCCTATTAGGGAAATAGGAGCTACACTACATGGCGCCCAACGTTTGGTAAGGTGGTAATTTAACGTTAGATACTGAGTAACTCAGCCGTGCTTTTTCTCTCAGAGACCCCTACCCATATACTCCAAAAGACGTCTGGAGTGGGCAGGGTTAAGTATCCACCACGGCTACATAGGGAAACACCCTATATATTAGCTGTTTGGTTTGCTCAACGTTGAAGGATACAGTGTTCCAAAATATTGTGCACCTTATCTTTGTTTCCTTGAAACTTGTTCTACATTTTTCAAAAAACAAATGTCCATACATGGGGACGATGCCACCGGAAACGGTGGAGCTGCGGCTGATCCAGCCCTAGCAACAGCTTTTAACATTACAGGTTTAAATGAAACCGAGGAGGGTGTTATAGACATCCCTCCAAACTTAAGAAGAGCCATCACTCTAAAACTCATAAAACACGGCCTACCACCAAGAGGCGGTAGAGCAGTTTTCGTGATAGAGGCACACGAATCCTTTCAGACAGAGGTATTCTATTCATGAGTAATATTTCCTGAAAGTATACAAAACAAAAAGGAGAGAAAGGGATTTACCCAGATAGGGGGAGAATACTCCTGGTCCCCTTAGAATTAAGTAATCAAAACAAAGAAAGGAGTATAACTCAAAGACAGAGAACTGTCTATATGGTGTTGGGACAGGGGCACAAAACAAGGAAATTATCCTTTTCTAAGAAGACCCCTCACTCACCAACCTAGTTGGTGACATGCTTCATCATTGGGGTCCCACCCGAATAGCAGAATGCTATCCGGGTGTGCTGCGACACCTGATTACAGTGGAGCTGGTTGTTGTGTGAAGTGAGAAGTGAGTGACTTGGTAGTGTAGATTTAAAAATTGTCCAGATGTGACCTTTTGAAAAAACTTTATTCTGGGGTTAATTGGACAATGTTAAAAAATTGTTAGGATACCAAGAGGGTTAAATTGACCATCAAGTATCTCTTAATAAAAATTAGTGCAGTGAAAAGTGCAATAAAAAGGTCAACATGTTTCAACCTGTGTATGGTACTACTAGGTTTTCTTCAGGACCAGTGAATATGACCCGGGAGGTATACACTCGCTAAGGTGTACCCCTACCCTTGGTCACTATAACCTAACCATGTACTCACGGTCAGGTATCTTTTTCTTCAATTCGAAAAAGGAAAATCATTAAAAGCGCGGTGTTTTCGTGCTTCATGGGAGTCAGGGTCGTGGTAAAAAGGCTCCCAACGCGATTTGGTGGAGCTATTCACCGGCTGTTACGCCTACCCAAATGGACCCGTTGTCATTTCCTGAATCCAATCAAGAATTGAACACAAGAACACACAGAAATCTTGCGTTCACTACAGGCTAACATGTTAGCAACAAATCACTTACAAACACGTGTAAGTCAACGCAACCTGGTGATCCGAATAATTTCGGGTCAATGCGGATTCACCTAATTAACATTTAATGAGGGTGAAAAAATACCAATCGCATACAAATCTCATTTGTACACACAAGCGGAAATGCGCTTCACTTCAACTGAAAAATTCTGACAGCAGTTCAAACCGCTGTAGCAAAAGAAAGAGCCCTTGCCCAAGGGAAACGCATTATAGTCATAACCCCAGTACCAGCTTTAGAAGCGGTCACAAAAGCTAGCATTCCAAATGCTAAAGCATTACATCCACGATGGATACAATGGGTTAATTCTCTTGCTGCAACAGATGTTGAATATGTTTTTGATCCTGATTTAAAAACACAAGCATTCCTGTTGTATGAACAAGAATGTCCTCTGCCCACTGAAATTCTGCCTCTCGATCAGTACAAATTCATAATTTACACATTGACGGATCCGCACAGCCCGCAATAGGTGGTAAGCAAGCTTACAGTGCAGCATGTGCAATCGTTAAAGGTCGCATGCGAGATGGCATCTTCAGACCTATGGTCACTAAAACGCAGTCTCTAGGAGATTGTACAGCTCAGCGAGCTGAACTACAAGCATTCAAACTGGCACTTGAAAGTACAGATCGAGAATTCCCCACACTAATAGTGTGCGATTCATTTTACTGTGTTCAGTCGTATAATGAATATATACAAAACTGGCTTGAGAATAGATTCAAAGATGCGAAAGGTGGCACAATAAAGCATAAAACGCTTTGGGAACAAGTAGTTCAGTTGAAAACGAACTACCAAAGGCTCACGTGATCCACACACTGAGTCATCAACGTGATGGCGTTCACGTTGCAGGAATTCATTGGCTGACGAAGCCGCAAAGGGGGCTGTTCAGACGGCTTCCGTAGCTGCGATCACTCGTTCAAAAACAAAAATAGACAGTGAGATAATTTTGGCTGTCAATGCTACAAGCAAAGGCAGTGGTGCAGTGTTACCAAAAAAGTTTCCACTGAAGTACTCTTATGTAATTGATGCGGATCAACGTTCCTTTTGCTCGAATCTCTGGAGTGGGGGATAGGGTAATTCCAAACATGGAACGTAGAGCAGCTTTGATTTATGAAGCACATTTGGGGGAGGGTCTGTCACATCAAGGGATCTCTAAAACTAGCTTGACGTTAAAAGAGATGTACTGGTGGCCTGGAATGAATACACAGATTCACATCTTCATCAATGACTGCATAGCCTGTAAGGTACAGCGTGATGCAGAACGCCACCAGACACCATGCTACGAATGTAGCTGCCCAGTACAAACACCACTGTTAGACAGCATTAGACTATCTACGCGCATGCGTCCTTCTGGACAAATGCAATCCCACAAATACTGAATTTAGATTCTTATGGATATGGCCTCAGCGCTCGGCTGACGCTCGAACTGTTATAAAAGATTTGCGAGTCTTTATCGGCACATACGCAATAGGCACGCTACATTCTGACCAGGGCCCCGTGTTTCGCTCTCGGGCTTACAAAGAAGCCATGGCCAGTCTGGGCGTTGCATTGCGGTACTCCTCTCCATTCCATTCTGAGGGAAATTCGGTTGTGGAAAGGAAAAACCGGGACATAAAGCAGTCTATAACAGCTAGGGTATTAGGTTCGGGTGATGGGTGGGTCAAACATCTTTATGGGGTCCAACGCTCATTGAATAACTTGCCAAGAAGTTCTCTAGGGGGTCACTCCATATGAGCTCCTATTTGGGACAAGAATGTGGGTACCAGACCTCGATCACGTAGGCACAGTGGTGGAAAATAAACCGTTTGATATCAAAGATCGTTTGGCTGTTTTACAGGAACTCAATGAACTAAGATCGAAACAAAGCAACGTATTCCTGCAGCCACCCACCACTGGGGAAAAACCGGCGGTCCCAGCAAGGCCTGTCTGGATTCCAAAAGTTGGGGATCTAGTCAGAGAAAAGATTGCGGACAAGAAGGAATTTGGACCTTCTTACAGACGACCAGTACCTGTCCTAGCAGTTCAAGGAACAAGAACAGTACTTCTGCCGCCCCTTGCTTGAAAAAAGGAGAAAAGATTTGTGTCCATCGACCATATCAAACCACAGTATGTGGCCAATACTAAATAGTAGGCCTCGTGGACTCCGACCTAGTAGCAGACACACTCCTCTCGCTACTATTCAAGAGGTTCAGACTGAAAGACTGATAACCATCGAGACTTCAGCAGTAACAAATGAAGGACTGAGCAACAATGCTATGGAACTCATCCCTCTTGAAACACAAGTCACAGTTCGTCCAAATACACCTGTCTACACCAATGTAACAAGTGATCAACTGGTCCCAGCGATTTCTACAAATCCTGATGCAATTTCAACAATTGACAGAACTGCTTCCGGCTATTTCATTAACTTTGATACGTTCTCAGAAGATCCGAGTGAACCTGAAACGACGCCAGCATCATTAACATTCAAGCAGCAAGTACAAGACTTTCTTCACTTTCTGAAAAAGACTTATCTGGTTTCACCATGGATTGCACTCTGGATTATTTCTGGAATATTTGTTTTCCTGCTTTGGCTAGCTTTGGTTATGACTATGAGCGTGCTTATAAATGGCAGATACATCCATGTGAACACTGAAAGAAAAGATGTGAACTTACTTTTGAAACCTCATAAATCTTCCCATCGTGAAGCAAGAGACTTGTCAACAGTGAACATCACAGCCGTTCCTATACAGGATGGTATAGTGTGGGACAAAACAGATTTTGATATTTTTGGCCCGACGGAACAATTGAACATTCCACATTTGTTTAAAATTTCACGAAGTGATCTCATTTCGTCCAGTACCTATTCTGATGATTGGGACTTTGAGACTGTTAACGACATAATGTTTGACCTAGAAAAATCTGCTGCATTTTCTAAAAGTGAATATTTAGAGGGTTCATCAGACTATGAACAGCTGTATTGCTATAACCACTATGGTCATCATTATTTACATAAATCTGCATACCCTAGAAATGTGTTTATGTTTAACCAATGGGAGCATTGTCCTACACCACCAAAAGGTAGTTCAAAAACATTTAATAAGTTTCCATATTTTTCAGGTTACAATACATCTGATCCAGAAACGTTTTACTATAAAAATGTAAACAAAACAGGACTGAAAATTATGTTAACAAATACAAAACAGATTTATTCTGCAGCATTTATTGCCCAACTGTCTAGACAGGGTTTCGTCTTTTGGAAAGACACAATAGACACACAAACTGTCTGGGGTACTAAAGATTGGCAAGTGCAGGGGATAGAAGCTTTATTTAGAGCCTGTATCATCCCTGAACAAATAATGTTTTTGAATGAAACTGTCCAACAAACATCTTGTCTTGGTCTAGCCAAGATCAAAGAGATAAAAACACCTTCTGTACCAACACCTGCTAGTGATAACAATACACAGGCAGCGGTCACAGTTGACAAAATACTACAACTCAACAGATCTAATCCTGATTGGAGAAAATGGTTGATCTGGCCCACAGACACGAACAACTGTCAGGAAAGATTCCTGAATAAAACTCAGGGCTTTACTATTCATAGGCCAGACCCAAGATACGTCCAAAGACAGCATCCGGGGGTAGTAACAACATACAGTGTAGGTAAATTATGCCTCGATTGGCTGCAGAAATCTACACTACAGGATGTGAAACAACACTTATCCTTACTTAAAGAAGACGCAGACCTTAGGGAATTCTTGCTTGGACCAAGAAAACCGCGTCAAAAACGTTTCATATATGCCGGCATTTATGCTGCCTATAATGAAGCATGGAAAGTGTCACAGATGGAGGCCTCAGAACGAATACGTGAACTTGATCGTATTAATTTAGAGAAAACTCTCTGTGGTCGACAATGGGTTAACAACTTTGTCCTCCAGAATATATTCATTGGACAACATTGTATCCTCTGCTATCGACATACTGGAACAAGATTTGGCGATGTTACAACAAGGCCAATCTCAATTACGTTCTATTGTGTTATTAAGCTGGACGCTGCAATCTTTGCATGCGGGCTATGTGCCTTGGCGTTTTATCAACACGTCAGCTCTGTTTGCAGAATACAATCTAACTGATAAACAGATCGAACTGGCACAAAGAGGAGCAAGGTATACAGTGCTGAGCATTGAAAAACTGGAAAAGTTACCATTCACAGTGGCAGAAAAACCAGCTACAGAATGGCTTATTCATGGCAAAATCACACTAGCTGTGACTACTTTTCAGTTTCAGTATTGCCTCAAACAAATGCAAGCAGGCAAATATGAAAGGTTGGGTAAGGAATACATTAAGACTTCTTGGAATTTACCATACACATATAGATGTTGGAGTGGGGATCGTGAAGTGTTTCTGAGCGGTATACACTGTAAAAATGCACTGAGCGGTTCACTTATATGTCAGGACATTTCTTTACACGGGGCTTGTAATGGTTCTGTGGCAAATTTGTCTTGCCACCAGCAGGGTACACCAGCTGCTGTGATTAATCCAACGTTTGGACAACTTTCTAATGGGAGTTACCTCATGTTGAATGATCAGAGTTGCTGCGGCATGTTGCCAGGCATCCCATATCTAGTAACGGTCAACTCCAGGGTTACTTGCTGTATGCAAGTATTGTTTGCCCCAATAGACACAGTCAGGGAGTCGCCTTTGTGGCCTTCGCTGAACGTCTCTTTTATAAGATTTGATACTTTAAGCAGAATGAAAGCCATGCTTTTACAACAAACAGTGCCTTTGATCTCGGCCAAAGAAACCTATGAACTACAAGTCGCAAGGACTTCGGCTGAGATACAGACTTTAATATGTACAAACTGCCCTATACATTTCGTGGAAATGATAGGACGTATCTTTAACATGTCTGATACAGGCGGAATTGTACATATATTTAAGAGCATCTGTTCCGGTCTGTTAGCACCTTTCCAGGCAATACTCGGAATAATCCCAAACTTCGCACATTCGGTGTTCGGTGGCATACCATTAATTCTAGCACTTGTTGCCGGAATTCTATTTCTCTTCCTGCTATTAGGCTATGGCCAGCCTATTCGCAGACATCACTCCGAGCGAAGTAGAGAAAGCTCTCCTTGAACGAAAGTGCCGTGAGCGAATAGTACAGCTTTTGGGCATGAATCGTCTACGGGAACTTAATACCACGTGGTTCCTGTCGTTCAGACCAATCTGGCAAGATTGCATCTTACCTGTTCTACGATGCCTGCTATGCGGTGAAGAATGCGTGTTGGACACCTGTCTAACATTTCCATCAGCTACGCCAACGGATGTCGATACTCTGCTGGACCTGATAACGGCCCATGCTCTGTGTTGTCCCCAGAGGCTACCCATCCTGGATGACAGCATTCATTGAGATCTCACAGACGCTTCCGGCTGCTGCTGAGGTACGAGATGGATCTACAGGCACACAGGTAACAATGGTCGCAAACATTGCTGCGGCATCCTATGCTGAAAGCGATGCTTCACATCTCTGTGCAATTAATCTACTACACGAGGTGTTCCGAATGTCACCAACTACAGTGGACGATATTTTGTCTACAGAAATAGATGATCTTATGTTTACACCAGACCCGTACACTGACTCTGATTCAGCCCACAGTGTTCCAGAGATGCAGTAAAAATTTGGGCTTCATATTTCAAAAACTTGGAACTCTTCCCATATTGAACTTTTTTCAGTTTTTCAAATTAAATGGCAAATCAATCTGCTTGAAGTAGAACTATTCTTATAGTACGGACTTCGCGGTACTTCCTCCGACACTTTATCATCTTGTTTGTCTAAAAGTTCATTAATTTCCATGACATGAAAAGACTTTGATTTTGAACAACTTATCGATCATTTTTCTGTCACATGTAAATACTACTGCTTATTTCATTCAAATTGCATTCTTATTTTCAAATATGTGCCTGAAATGAAAGCGATGCTTAAAATGTACAGTACCTTTTGCATTTTAATAGGTTTTTAAGTGCTTTTTAATGCTTTTTAAGCAATATTTTTAGCAATATGCGGGACTCCATTTTATGTTTAGCATTTTAAATGTTTAGCATTTATATTATTATCGTACACACGAAAGTGGAGTGGGTGTTGTATTCCTCTTAGGGTGTCCGTATATAGGTTTTCCCTGTATCATGTCCTTATATAGGCACAATTCACCCTGCCCTTATATAGGCATAAAATCCCAGTCCTTATTTAGGCATTACACCGTGCACGCCAAATACAGGCATGGTCTCCAACATCCGTCCACTCTAACGTCACAACGAGTTCTTGAAGAACAGACCCTTGAGGCTTCGGGAGTTTCCCTAGCACAGGACTATTGATTTCTTCAAGGACTCATCTATTATGCATGAACCGTTATACCTTAAGGGTTCATTCATGACGTCTTCCGCTGTCCGATTCACGTCAATGCTAACATTCTGAGGTACCTCTCAGGTATAAATATACCTTCCCTAGCCCTTGTAAACTAGAGGAGACCTCGACTTCAGAGGAGCCCGTTTCCCGGCCTGGACGCACTGAGAAGACGCTGTCATCCCTGCACGCAGAGAGTCCAGCTTCCAGTGATCTGACTTCCTTGCGGGGTGTTGGAGTTCGAGTCTGGCAAGAGATTCCTACCTCTCTCATTCTTAAGGTATGGAGCTGATAAGAACCTAGAGGGACTCTTGGCATACTAGGCATACTAGGCGTAACATACTCTTAGTATACCATAGTAAGGAATACTCCACCTACTTCATACCTCTCCCTACACCTAGGTTAGGTTAGGTACATTGGAGGTAGAACTAGCTTAGAAACGCATCGTATGAGTACTCGCATTTTTAGTCTGTGTTATTTATGTAAATGAATATCTACTAAAGATCATGCTAGCGCAGTATTATTTATTTCAACTGCTTACGCTGTACATTATTTATCTTGCATACTGTCTTGTGATCGTAACAGCATCATATTACTTACACGAGAAACAAGACTGTTCAATAAATCTTTTATTGAAACGCCCGTCTATTCTTTCTGTGTAACTTTGAGGAAAACTAAGCATGCACGATTGAGCTGAGTGAAACGGTTATCTATTGTTTCACGACTCTGAGACACGTTCTGATTCTAAAGGGAAACAAAGTGGTCATGTTTTGCGGCTGCCAGAAACTACTCCCTTCTTGTTTGTCAAGGAGTTTCTAGTGGCCTCTGAGCTAGCTGGCACAAGTAATTAAGTTTAATATACTCGATAGGGACATACCGACCTCAGTCCTATGTCAAGCCTATAGGGTATATTATTCCAATGCGCAGAGCCTATTAGGGAAATAGGAGCTACACTACACTATTAGGAGATTTATTAAGGTAAAGGCTCATTCAAAGCCATACCTTGTCTTTAATTGTTCTCAGTTTCATTCCACCAGATCTTTAGTTGGGAGCTCAGTTAGTACTTAATTTCCATGACCCAGCTGTGATATTACTATCCCCCCGTCCCCTTCTGAGTGGAGACTTTCAGCATTTTTCAGTTGAGGGCTGCACACGCTGACATATCAGCACCAGTATGTATTATTTGACTCAGATTTATAGAGTATTCGCAGTCCACTCAAAAGGTGGGAGCTGTTGCTGATCATCTGAGCCATTGGAGTGGCATATATTATGAAGCTACATGTGCCAGACGATGATCAGCACTGGCTTTGTAAACGTGAATAAAATGAATACTGAATATCCCATAATGCACTTGGTAGGAGTGGTGTGAACTTGTCAGTGTGCGGATTAATCCATTGCAACACATTTAGACGCATCCACACTTTTCAGTGCACTTTAAAAAAAAAAAAAACAGTTATGTATGTTGCAATCTTTTAAGATCACCATCATTTGGAACAAACCAAAATAAAACAATATGATACCAGGTGGCCCAAGTATGCAGCCTTACTTACTGGCCTTGATAGTGAGGCCTGTCTTCTGCAGGGCCTCAAGTACATTTCTGAGGTGGACCAGGTGATCCTGCCAGGTGGAGCTAAAGACAGCTATATTGTTCAGATATGCTGCATTAAAATCTTCCAGACCTGACAGAACTTTATTCACCAGCCTCTGAAATGTGGCAGGTGCATTCATCAAACCACAGGACGGCCTTACAGTAAACTGGAAGTGCCCTCGAGGGGTTGAAAATGTTATCTTAGGTTTTGCATTCTCAGTGAGCCTAATCTGCCAATAGCCTGCAGTCAGGGCAAAGGTGCTGAGATACTTGGCAGAAGCCAGAGTATCTATCAACTCATCTGCCCTAGGGATATGAGTGAGCATCAGTCTTAGTGACAGCATTGAGGCCGCTTTAGTCTACACAAAACTTCGAGCTTTCTGAAGGCTCAATGACCCCTAACTCCAGCCTCTTTTGGACCTCTGTCCGGATGCAATCCGTGATGTGGTCAGGCTACCTGTAGATTTAACTCTTCACATGCAGACTGTCACCTGTGTCCACCTCATGTGCACACCAGGTAGTCTGACTGGGTGTCAAGGAAAAGAGTTCAGGGAACTGACTGAGAACATGTCTGCAGTCAGCTTGTTGTTGGTCAGTGAGGCTGTCTGCAAATACTACTCCATCAACTGACCCATCAAAAGGGTTGTGTGAGAGATCACTCTCTTCCTCCTGGCCCTCATCAGTAGCCATGAGCAAGCTCATGTCAGCCCTGTCAAAGTAAGGCTTTAGGCGGTTCATACGAAGCATCCTTTGGGGACCTCTAGGAGTACCTAGGTCTACCATGTAGGTGACCTCGCCTTTCTTTTCCAGGATGGTATGGGGGACAGTCCACTTGTCTTAGAAGGCTCTTGGGGCCAAGGCTTCAAGACCCATACTTTCTGCCCTGGCTGGTAAACAGTCAGAACAGCATTTTGGTCATGCCAGAACTTCTGAAGTTCTTGGCTGGCCTTCAGGTTTTTGCTGGCCTTCTTCATGTACTCAGCCATGCGGCCACGCAGGCCTAGCACATAATCCACAATGTCATACTTAGGAGGTTTGAGAGGCTGCTCCCATCTCTCCTTCACTAGAGCAAGTGAACCCCTAACTGGATGGCCAAACAGCAGTTCAAAGGGACTGTACTCTACTCCCTTCTGTGAAACCTCTAGGTAGGCAAAAAGAAGGCAAGGTAATAGGACATTCAATCTCCTCCTGAGCTTGCCAGATAGTCCCATAATCCTACCTTTTAGGGTTTCGTTGAACCTTTCAACTAACCCATTGCATTGTGAATGGGAAGGTATGGTAAATTTGTAATTTACTCCACACTCTTTCCATGTGGCTGTCAGGTAGCCCGACATGAAGTTTGCACCTCTGTCTGACACCACCTCCTTAGCAAAGCCCACCCTGGTAAATATTCCTAGGAGGGCCTTGGCCACTGCAAGAGCTGTAGTGGACCTAAGGGGAATAGCTTCTGGGTATCTGGTGGCATGGTTCACCAACACCAGGATAGAACTGTTCCCAAAGTCTATTGGACGGCACACAGCTCCTTCTGTGTGCCCTGCTGCTGCCCCTGATTGTGCTAGTTGTTTTCCTTCTGTGCCCCCTTGCTGCCCTGATTGTGCTCGTTTTTTCCTTTCTGTGCCCCCTTGCTGCCCTGATTGTGCTCGTTTTTTCCTTTCTGTGCCCCCTTGCTGCCCTGATTGTGCTCGTTTTTTCCTTTCTGTGCCCCTTGCTGCCCTGATTGTGCTCGTTTTTTTCCTTTCTGTGCCCCCTTGCTGCCCTGATTGTGCTCGTTTTTCTTTTCTGTGCCCCCTTGCTGCCCTGATTGTGCTCGCTTTTTCCTTTCTGTGCCCCCTTGCTGCCCTGATTGTGCTAGTTTTTTCCTTTCTGTGCCCCCTTGCTGCCCTGATTGTGCTCTGCTTTTTCCTTTCCGTGCCTGTTTCCCGCCGCTGCGCCCTGCGGCCCCGCCCCCTCACTGCCCATTTGCTGCCCCATTCCCTGCTCCTCCCTCCCACCTCCCCATTTATGGCGGCGCGCTGGAGGCGCGCCAAAGGCGCGCCTAAGGCAAGCCCGTCTGCGCCTGTCCGCGCCGGGACCGCGCCCAGCGCCAGAACCCCTGGTCCGGGCATCCCCGCGCCCGCCACATCAACAGACGCCGATACGACGCCAGCACCCTCCACGCACTCAACCCCGGAAAGATCACGCCTGCTACCGGGCCACACCGAAGCGCACCCAAGGGCTCCTTCACCTGCCGGGAACTGCAGCTTCGCCAGCACCCGCCCCGCCAAACCACCGCCCAGGAAAGAAACCCAACTACCTCAGATGCATCCTCCTCAATACCCGCTCCGCCCGCAAACACGCCATCGAACTCTGGGACCTTCTCGACTCAACCTCCCCAGACGCCGTATTCCTGACGGAGACCTGGCTGAATCCCGCTTCAGCCCCCGACATCGCCATTGCCATCCCGGACGGCTACAAGATCACCACGCAGGGACCGCACCAACGGAGTCGGAGGAGGCATCGCCATCGTCCACAGGAACACCCTCAGAGTCTCAACCAACACCGACGACACCTCAGCACCGCCGAACACATGCACTTCCAGATCCACACCGATCCCAACACCACCCTCAGAGGAACCCTCATCTACAGAACCCCCGGACCCCGCCCACAGTTCAGCGATTCTATCGCTGACTTCGTCCAGCACACACGCCATCGCCTCCACGGACTACATCCTCCTCGGGACCTGAACTTCCACCTCGAGAACAACAAGGACACCAACTCCACCACCCTGATCGACAACCTCGCCACCCTCGGACTCAGACAGCTCGTGACTACACCCACCCACGCCCGCCGGCCACACGCTAGACTCCATCTTTTCCGCAAGCCCACACGTCTCCTTCAACCACACCTCCGAACCCCACTGGACTGACCACCACTGCATCCACTTCACCTACAGGAAGCCCACCACGCACCACCGCACCGAACAAATGCCTCGCCGCTGCTGGAGCAGAGTCACCGAAGACCAGCTAACCACAACCTCGCCCTGAGCCCACCCGCCGAACCCTCCGACCCTGACACCGCCGCCCGCAACCTCAGACAGTGGATCGACGACTGCGCCAACACCTCGCCCCGCTCAAGAATCCGCCCAACAGCCACACCAGCAAGAAAGCCACCTGGTTCACCGAAGACCTCCAGGCCTCCAAACGAACATGCCGAAAACTGGAGAAGATCTGGCTCCACGAACGGACAGCGGACAGCTACGCCGCCCACAAGAGCGCCACCCGCAGTCACCATCACCTCATCAGATCCGCCAAAAGGGCCTCACTCAAAGACCGCCTAGACAACAACGCACACAACAGCAAAGAGCTCTTCAACATCGTGGAAGGAACTCTCCAACCCCAGCTCCAACACCAACGACATCCCGCCGTCGCGAGACCTGTAGCGACTCACTGGCCACCTTCTTCCACCGCAAAATCGCCGACATCCACGACAGCTTCAACACCACGACCGCCCGGCAACCACCGAGACCACTGCCCCCACAACCACCAACCGCCTGCTCTCCTGGACCAACATCAACGACGAGGACACCAGCGAGATCATGAACACCATCCACCTCGGCTCACCGCTAGACCCGTGCCCTCACCACGTCTTCAACAAAGCCAGTACAGCCATCGCGCCCCATCTCCGGAAAATAATCAACATCTCCTTCGAGACAGCAACCTTCCCGGAAAGCTGGAAGCACGCCGAGATCACCGCCTTACTCAAGAAACCCAAGGCAGACCCCAAGGACCTCAAGAACTTCCGACCCATCTCTCTGCTCCCGTTCCCCGCGAAGGTCACCGAGAAAATCGTCAACAAACAACTGACCCGCTACCTCGAGGAGAACAACATCCTGGACCCTTCCCAGTCCGGCTTCCGCAGCAACCACAGCACCGAAACCGCCCTCATCGCCGCCACCGATGACATCAGGACCCTGCTAGACAACGGAGAAACAGCAGCCCTCATCCTCCTGGACCTATCAGCCGCCTTCGACACGGTCTGCCACCACACACTACGAACACGCCTTCACGACGCCGGGATCCAAGAGAAGGCCCTGGACTGGACCACATCCTTCCTCTCCGGCAGAACACAAAGCGTCCGCATCGCTCCCTTCCGATCCAAAGCCACCAAGATCATCTGCGGCGTACCCCAAGGCTCCTCCTCAGCCCAACGCTGTTCAACATCTACATGGCACCCCTCGCCCACGTCGCCCGACAGCACAACCTCAACATCATCTCCTACGCCGACGACACCCAGCTGATCATCTCCCTCACCAAAGACCCTCACACCGCCAAAGCCCACCTCCACGAAGGAATGAAGGCCGCTCGCCGAATGGATGAGGACCAGCCGCCTGAAGCTGAACTCGGACAAGACGGAGGTCCTCATCCTTGGTTCCAACCCTTCAGCATGGGACGACTCCTGGTGGCCGACATCACTGGGAACAGCCCCGACACCCACCGACCACGCACGCAACCTAGGGGTCATCCTCGACCCCACCCTCTCCATGACTAAGCAGGTCAACGCCGTTTCTCATCCTGCTTCAACACCCTCCGAATGCTCTGCAGGATCTTCAAGTGGATCCCCACCGAAACAAGAAAAACAGTCACCCAGGCCTCGTCACCAGCAGGCTGGACTCACGGAAACGCCCTCTACGCAGGAACGATGGCTAAGCTTCCTGAGACGGCTGCAACGCATCCAGAACGCCTCTGCACGTCTTATCCTCGACATCCCCCGACGCAGCCACATCACACCCCACCTGAGAGACCTGCACTGGCTCCCTGTCAACAAGAGGATAACCTTCAAGCTCCTCACCCACGCACACAAAGCACTCCACAACTCCGGACCAGCCTACCTCACCAGACGACTCAGCTTCTACACCCCCACCCGCCAGCTCCGCTCCACCAGCCTCGCCCTCGCCACAGTCCCCCGCATCCGAAACGACCGCCGGCGGCAGATCCTTCTCCCACCTCGCCGCCAAGACCTGGAACACCCTCCCCACCAACCTTCGGCAGACCCAAGACCTACTGGCCTTCAGAAGACTCCTCAAGACCTGGCTCTTCGATCAGTAGCAGCACCACCCCCTCTTCCCCCAGCGCCTTGAGACCCTCGCGGGTATGTAGTGCGCTTTATAAGTGACATGATTGATTGATTGGATTGATTGAGGTTTAAGGGACCAACAATGCTGGTCCCTATCCTTTCAAAGGAAACCTCAACCACTGGTAGTGGGATTAAGGGGGCCTTTGTAGTGCCACCTGTCTTACCACTGGCTTGACAGGTGACACAGGAGTGACAAAACTCCTTAGTGTCCTCAGACATATGGGGCCAATGAAAGTGTGGGACAAGCCTGTGCCAAGTCTTACTTTGCTCAAGATGCCCTGCAAGTAGTATGCTATGTGCACGGGTCAAGAGGAACTCCCCAAACTTCTGAGGAACAACCAACCTCCTGGTGGCACCAGGCTTGGGGGCCTTAGCCTCAGAATAAAGGAGTCTATCCTCCCAATAGACCTTGTGGGTCCCACTGACATCCCCTGCCTCTGCATTAGCTTGCTGCCTAAGACTTTCAAGAGAGGGGCAGGATTGCTGCTCCAAGCTCAATTCCTCCCTGGAGGGCCCCCCTGCTCCCAGTAGCTCTGCCAGGTCAGGCCCAAGCTCCTCTGGGGCAGTTCCCTTACAAGGGGCAGGAGTATCTTCCTTAGAAGACTGATCCTCACATGAAACCTGGGGGAAGGATAACTTTTTACCCTTCCTACCTCTTTTGTTGATAGCAGTCTGCCCATTATTCCAGGCTCCACTGCTCCTTGATCTCCCTGATTTTTGGCCTGTGCTCTGGTCATCATGAACACTGCCTCAGAGATCCCAAGTACGGCTGCATGCGTTCTCAACTCAACTTCAGCCCAAGCTGATGTTTCCAAATCATTGCCCATAAGAAACTCTACAGGAATGTTAGAAGATACCACAACCTTTTTTAGGGCCAGTAGAGCCCTCCCCACCCCCACCGAGTTTGATCACTGCCATGGGGTGGCTATTAGTTATATTGCCTGTGTTGGTTACTTGTTAAGTTTGCCCAAGTAAGTATTGCTCAGGTGACACCAGTTTCTCAGTCACCATGTTGACACTGGCACCTGTGTCCCTGTAAGCTATTGCTTCCATGCCATTTATCAGGGGGACCTGCTTGTATTTCCTCATATTAGGAGGCCAGGCAGCCAAAATGGCACAATCAACGACACCCTCTGATATCAGGACAGCCTCAGTGACTTCTCTGACTAGGCCAGAACCCACTGTAGTTTCCAAAGTGAACCCAGCTACACCTTGTGGAGGTTTGCTGCTACTAGTGCTATTCCTAGGGGCACTAGGGGGAGTAGTAGCAGTCTTGGTGCCTTTCTTAAGACAATTGGAATAATTGAGCCTATGGCCTTTTTGCTTACAAACAAAGCACCAAGGAGGTTTGATACTAGTAGAAGAGTAGGTTTGTGACCCACCGCCAGGGGAAGATTTTTGTGGACCTGTAGAAGACTCTTTTTTGTTTTCTTTAGGCTTCTCCCCATCTTTCTCTTGGGTTTTAGATTTATCTTTCTTTTTCTGGTCAACCCCACCAGGAGACTTATTGCTCACTCTGGTGTGAACCCATTTGTCTGTCTTCTTTCCCAATTCTTGTGGAGAGGTCAGATCAGAGTCTACCAGGCATTGGGGCAGTTTTTCAGACACACAGTTATTATGGATGTGCTCTCTTGTGATCAAATTATACAGTCCATTATAGTCATGTACATTACTACTATGTAACCAGCCTCCCAGAGCCTTAACTTCACAGTCTATGAAATTAGCCCAGTCTTGTGAAGAGGCCTTCTGGGTATCCCTGAACTTGATCCTGTATTCCTCACAAGTAAGTCCTAACCCTTCAATAAGTCTCTCTTTCAAAACCTTATAGTTGTCTGCATCCTCTTCCCTTACTGCCAGGAGTTTGTCTCTACCTTTGTCTGCAAAGGAGAGCCACAGGATAGCTGCCCACTATTTCTGGGGAGAGCCTTCTGGACTTTACAGGCCCTCTCCATAGCAGAATCCACTTGTGGATAATATCCCCAATTTTGAAAAGGGGCTAAGATCCTGCTAAGATTTCTAGAGTCAAGGTGTTCTTCCCTGACCCTACTCTCTTTATTGCTGCCACCATTGGGGTCTTACCCCAAATTCTTCCTTTCCTTTTCCACTTCTAGGACTTCCTCCTAAAGGGCCAACTGCTCCCGCTTGAGTTTGGCCTTATCAAGCCTGAGCAGATTGTACCCCGTATCTAGTATAGCCTCATCTAAATTAGAGTGCGACCCAGAAACTGATGCTGATGAAAGGGAGGATGAGGATGACCTTCTCCTCGTAGGAATCCTGTGAACCAACCCAGGGAGAGTAGAAATGGGCCTCTGGCATGACCCCCCTCCAGTACCATCAGTACCCTCCTCTACAGGTATAAGGTCCTCCAGGGGAGCCTCTTCAGGTTCCTCCTGGCCATGTCTATTGGCAGAGCCAGTGGTGCTACGTACCTCTTGCTCTTCAAGGTCTTCCCCCTCACCAAGGCCTTCCTCCTCTAGTGACCTTCCAGGATTCTCGATGTCATCTTGGAGGAGTAATCCTAACAGAAATGACCTATTGGGGTGACTACCTGTCTTAAGTACTCTAGCTTTGCACAGGGTCCTAAGTTGCTGGAACCTAGGGGCACTGTACCTAGACTCCTGAGTCTGGCTAGATTCCCCAGTAGTGGGCATGGTGCTAGTGTAGTGTACCCTACTCTAGCAATCTAGACTTCCAAAGGTTTAGAGAAAGGCTGTGCTAGACCCTTGACACCTACCTAAATGTTTAGCAATTTCTTTTACCTGTAACTATTGGATACTTACCAAAGGTAGTAGTGGTTTCTAATGGAAACCTTACTTATGACAAAGTGGTAAAGCAATCAAGTCTTTATCCCAACCACTACACCACCAGTGTAGGAGGCTGGCTCAGTATATAGTGTCCACCTATGGTGAGGCATTGTGCACTGAGTCCAGGCAACCCTTAGTGATAGTGTTTAGGTCCCTGAAAGCCAAAGCTCTCAAGGGGTAGCTGTGGAGAGCAGCTAAGGCTTATTCAGAAGGGGTGTAAAGCAGTTGCATGTACCACTATAGTCAGTCAGTAAGCTTTTCACACAAGAAAGAACCACACCAGGTGAGTAGGAAAATACTTTATATTTATTACTACACACTGGACACTAACTTGGTATAGCTCCTACCTGGAGATAACAATTACACACAAAGAATACTTATAAAAGAGGTAAGTAGCATAGAAAAACATTTAGGGGCCCACTGGGGGCAAAACCATATACTAAGATAGTGGAATGTGAAATGGTTACCAAAATAGGATTAGTACCCAAGGTTGGAGGACCCCAGGGGGAAGCAAGGAACCCCGAAGGCGCCCGGGTGCAGAGTGGGTACACCGGGTTAGACGTCCATAGGACAACACATGGTAAGTCGCTGTTGGATATTTCGAGTTCTAGGACCCTTCCGAGAGGGCCCTGAAGGAACCACTTGGTTCAAGGAAGGTTGGAGCATCACCCCACCCATGGATACCCAGAAGATACGGATACCTGCACCAGGGAGCGCTGGTGCATAGGGGTGAAGTGGTGTCTGAAATCTCCGTAGACGCCAATGGAGGGTCGTTGAAGTTCAGCAGCTACAGAGTCTTGTGGATCAGTCCGGTGGAACCAGGACGAAGAATCCAGACGAGAAGAACCTGAAAACATAGGGGACAGAGTCCAAACCACCCGGAGGTAACCAGGAGGCACAGGAGCACAATACCAGCCCTGATTGAAGGTTCTTGCTGTAGCACGGTGAAGAGGAGACAGCAGCTGTGGAGACCAGGTGACATAGCAGTAGCCTTTAGCGAGCTGTCCCACGCCGGTCGATGAGTGCAGGAAGGTCAGTGGCTGGCAGACCACCAACAAGCCTTGGCAAACGCAAACAGCGGTTCGCGAGAGAAGATGCTTGGTTGCAGACCAGCAATGTATGTGGGACTAACCCAGCAGGGGTAATTCAGGGCCGGCCCTCAGCACGCAAGAGGACCAGCAGGAATCGATGGCGCCCCCTCTAGAACCCTCTGGCAGTAGGCACAGGAAATCGCTAGGAAGCCCCAGCAGCACGCAGAAGACGGAGCCCCACGGTGCAGAGGATGCACGCAGTATGACATGCTTGGAGCTGTGTGGTGCTGGAGGCAGGGGCTACTTGGAGTTTGAAGATCTTTGGTGGAAGGAGCCAACAAGCCTTGGTAACACCAAACAGACGCAGTGCACAGGGAGGCAGTCTACGTTGGCTGGAGAGGGATTACAGTCACCCAACTTGCAGGGAAAACTGGTCAGGCCTCTGGAGAAACAAAAAACCACCACATGTGTTGCAGAGCTGGGCGATGTCTGTGGGACAAAAGGATCAGCAAACTGGTTGTCTATGTCGAGGTGCCTGCAGATGCAGGGAAGTGACTCCTTCACTTGAAGGGAGATTCCTTCAGGCTTGGATGCACTTGGTGACTCGGAGGATGCATGGCCATGGAGTTGCAGATCAGGGACGAAGATGCAGGAGGATTGTTCCTACTGGGAGCAGTCTTTTTGTGGGCCCTGGCTTAAAGAACAGCAGAGTTCCAGTGTCCACCAGCAGAATAGTCTTTGAACAATCTTCAGCGACAGGCAGTCAGTTTCAGAAGGTGTTGTCGGGACAAATCTAAGAACTCATCCTCAGGGGAGCCCTTAAGTAACCCTAAAAAGGGGAAGGACCACTTCTTTGGTGACCCACCTATCAGAAGGTGGTCAGGGACTCTACTCAGATGTCCTAGCCAGTCAGATGCCCAGGGGCCAAGATTCAACATGGCAGATTCAAGTGGCCACCTTGAGGAGCTCTTAGCACCTCCCTAGGGAGCAGCTGGACAGGGGGGTGGTCACTTTGTGTAGTTTCGCGCCAGAGCGGGAGCGAAGGGCTCCTGCACTGGACAAAACTGGTTTATGCATGGAGGGCACCAAATGAGCCCTTCAATGCAGTCTGGTGGCGCTCGAAACCACCCCACCTAATTCTAAGGGAGAGATGGTCACACCTCTCTTCCACAGGAAATCCTTTGTTCAGCTTCCCTTGCCCGAGTGAAGCTAATCAGCAGGGGGCAGAACACCATCTAGGGTCGGCATCAGCGCGGGCTGGCACTCAGACCCTGGAAAGCTACACGGGTAGGTATTGGGGGGTCCTCTAAGGAGCCCCTCAGTACATGGTATCATGCAGCTAACACTGGAATCGGTGTAGTTGCATGATTCCAACATGTTTGATACCAAACATGATCAGGTTCGGGCAGCGTTTATGTAGTCGGATATCTCGACTTGCCAGCGTTCACTACATACCTTATAATGGATGTCCTGCGCTTACAAAGCCCAAAAAATGGAGTCTGGGTTTGTATAGGGGCACCTCTGCTCGTGCAGGGGTACCCACACACTTAAATCCATGCACCGTGCCCTTACACTGAAGGGCCTACCTTAGGGGTGACTTATAAGTTTCAAGTGCAGTAACAGTGGTTATAAGTAAAACCTTATATCTGAAGTGAAGGTTGCATGCACCCTGTCACGCAGCGTGCAATGGCAGCTCTGCAGACACAGTTTGCATGGGCTCCTATGGGTGGCACAATAAATGCTGCAGCCCATAGGAGAACCCTGGTGTACCAATGCCCTGGGTACCTCAGTACCATATACTAGGGACTTATAATGGTAACCCCAGTATGCCAATTGTGGGGTGTACAAAGTACTTACCAGTAAATTTAGAGGAGAGAGCACTGTCACTAGTGTCCTGGTTAGCAGGATCCCAGTGAACTACAGTCAAAACACACTGACACCAGGCAGAAAGTTGGGGTATCTATGCCAGAAAGGTCCTACTTTCATACAGTGAGCTTCAGGCTTTGTGAGTTGAAGAAGCCTTTATGCTGGTATTCAAAGGTAAAATTGTAGTACACACCGTCACCCTTGTTTCTTAGCAGTTGTCTTGCCAATCTATGTTAATCTTTTGATTTACCACCCATTTTCCAAGAGCCCCAGCCAGTAGCCGAAAAAGCACACCTCACACTTTAGATGTGTGGCAAGTCATTATGTACTATGCAGACCGTACTTAGCCCATAAAGAAAACCAAGCAACTGTTCATGGTATTTGCCCATCCATTCCTTAAAAACCCTGTCACAAAGTCAGGAATGGCTAGATGGGTTGTTAGATGCATTTAATTTTGTTACACCAAAGACAAACGCACACCACATACTTTACTGAAATGTCTTGAGTTCTTTTTAGTAGGAGAGGTGGTTGTCTGTGAGGCAGTGATGAAGAGGTAGAGTGTTTCAGGCCTTGTCAGCAAGCAAAGAAAGAGTGGCCACCCATGTAGGCATGAGAAATTCTCGTGACTTGACAGCCTGAAGAGTCCAAGATGGAGTATAGTCAAAGAACTTAGATTGAAGAAAGCGACAACCTTGTTTATGGAGGGCGTGATGAACAAGGCATAAGGATTTAAACAAGATGCATGAAGGAATTGGGAGCCAGTGATGAGAAGACATTTAATAGGAGACCTGGATGTATTTAAAAAGATTGAATATTAAGCAAATTGATGTGTATAAAGAAGCCAATTGAGGGCACAGGCAGAGAGACAAAGGTAAACCGTGTTGTGACAATCAAATCCTGAAAAAATGACAGTCTGATCAACCATCTTCCTTGTGGCGAAGAGTAGCAAATGGACAATCTTGTGAAGGAGACAAAGGTAGAAAAAGCAAGAGTAACAGATTATGCTGATCTGGGCAGACCGAGAAGTAGTGATTGAACTAGAAACCCTGGTTCTAGACTTCTTGGACCAGGATCGATGTGAGCTCATCTCAGCGGGCCACTAATAAAAGAGAGTGGAAGCAGAAGAGTGCTGACCAACAATTAAGATATCAGTTTTATGGTTATTGATCTTTGAAGAGTTCTGGTTCATTCACAAACAACAGTAATGAGGCCTTTCTGAAAGATTCATATAACTTGAAAGGATGATTTTTAGCAGCCCAAGA
>CAWUFW010025516.1:0-43870 GCA_963921515.1 Calotriton arnoldi
ACCCAGACATTTCTGAAAACTAGACACCTGGTAGAGTCCAGGGAGGTATGGCTTGTGTGGATTCCCCAACATTTTCTTACCCAGAATTCCCTGCAAATCTCAAATTTAGCTGAAAAAATCTAATTTTTATTAAGTTTGTCCATGAGGAAGTTGTGGGATTACTGGGTTGACAAAAATTTCCCACCACCCAGCGTTCCCCCAGGTCTCCCGATGGAACCTCACTAGTGTGGTTGTACCAAATACCTGCGACAGGCAAGGGCCCAGAACGTATTGTTGAGACATCAAAATTACCAATTACAAAACTACCTGGTTTTGTAAGGAGGGACAGCTGCGTTTTTGGCCACGGGCTCAGCGGCCATCTAGGGAAACCTACCAAACCTAGACATTTCTGAAAACTAGACACATGGGGGAGTCCAAGGAGGTATGGCTTGCGTGGATTCCCTAACAATTTCCTACCCAGAATTCCCTGCAAACCTCGGGGCTTATTTACAAGCCCCTTGCGCCATCCTTACGTCACTTTTCCCATGTTAAAAATGACGCAAAAGTGGCGCAAGAGGCTTGTAAATAAGCACCCTCAAATTTAGCCGAATAATCACATGTTTCTCAAGTTTCTGTGTTGGAAAGTTGTGGGATCACAGGGCTGACACAGATTTTCCACGACCCAGCATTCCTCCAGGCCTCCCGATAAAAATGGTACCTCACTTGTGTGGGTGGACCAAGTACCTGCGACAGGCAAGGGCCCAAAACGTATTGTGGAGACATCAAAATTACCAATCACAAAACCACCTGGTTTTGAAAGGGGGGGTCACCTGGAATTTTGGCCCCGGGCGTGGTGGCCATCTACGGAAACCTACCAAACCCAGACATTTATGAAAACTAGTCACCCGGGGGAGTCCAGGGAGGTATGGCTTGCGTGGATCCCCCAACATGTTCCTATCTTGATTCCCCTGTAAACCTCCAATTTAGCTGTAAAAAAATCACATTTCTCTCATGTTTCTGTGTGGGAAAGTTGTGGGATCACTGCGCTGACACAAATTTCCCACTACCCAGCTTTCCTCCAGGCCTCCCGATAAAAATGGTACCTCACTTGTGTGGGTGGGCCAAGTACCCGCGACAGGCAAGGGCCCAAAACATATTGTGGAGACATCAAAATTACCAATCACAAAACGATCTCTTTTTGCGAGGGGGTCACCTGGGTTTTTGGCCCCAAGCTCGGTGGCCATCTAGGGAAACCTACCAAAGCCAGACATTTCTGAGAACTAGACACCCGGGGGAGTCTTGGGAGGTATGGCTTGTGTGGATTCCCCAACATTTTCCTACCCAGAATTCCCTGCAAATCTCATATTTAGCTGAAAAAAATCACATTTTTCTCACGTTTCTGTGTGGGAAAGTTGTGATATTACTGGGCTGACACAAATTTCCCACCGCCCCGTGTTCCCCCAGGTCTCCCGATGAAAATGGTACCTCACTTGTGTGGGTGGGCCAAGTATCCGCGACAGTCAAGGGCCCAAAACGTATTGTGGAAACATCAAAATTACCAATTACAAAATGACCCGGATTTGCAAGGGGGGGGGGTCACCTGGGTTTTTGGCCCCGGGCTCGCCGGCCATCTTTGGAAACCTACCAAACCCAGCCATTTCTGAAAACTAGGTACCCAGGGGAGTCCAGGGAGGTATGGCTTGCGTGGATCCCCCAACATTTTCCTACCCAGATTCCCGGTACACCTCACATTTAGCTGTAAAAAATCACATTTCTCTCACGTTTCTATGTGGGAAAGTTGGGGATCACTGGGCTGACACAAATTTCCCACCACCCAGCATTCCTCCAGGTCTCCCGATGAAAATGGTACCTCACTTGTGTGGGTGGGTCAAGTACCTGCGACAGGCAAGGGCCCAAAATGTATTGTGGAGACATCAAAATTACCAATCACAAAACGACCTGGTTTTGCAAGGGGGGTCACGTGGGTTTTTGGCCCCGGGCTCAGCGGCCAGCTAGGGAAACCTACCAAACCCAGACATTTCTGAGAACTAGACACCTGGGGGAGTCTTGGGAGGCATGGCTTGTGTGTATTCCCCAATATTTTGCTACCCAGAATTCCCTGCAAATCTCAAATTTAGCAGAAAAAATCATATTTTTCTCACGTTTCTGTGTGGGAAAGTTGGGGGAGCACCGGGCTGACACAAATTTCCCACCACCCAGCGTTCACCCAAGTCTCCCGATAAAAATGGTACCTCACTTGTGTTTGTGGGCCAAGTACCCGTGACAGGCAAGGGCCCAAAACTTATTGTGGAGACATCAAAATTACCAATCACAAAAAGATTTGATTTTGCAAAGGGGTCACCTGGGTTTTTGGCCCCGGGCTCGGTGGCCATCTAGGGAAACCTACCAAACCCAGACATTTCTGAAAACTAGACACCTGGGGAGTCTTGGGAGGTATGGCTTGTGTGGATTCCTCAACATTTTCCTACCCAGAATTCCCTGCAAATCTCAAATTTAGCTGAAAAAATCAAATTTTTCTCACGTTTCTGTGTGGGAAAGTTGTGATATTACCGGGCTGACACAAATTTCCCACCACCCCGTGTTCCCCCAGGTCTCCCTATGAAAATGGTACCTCACTTGTGTGGGTGGGTCAAGTACCCCCAACAGGCAAGGGCCCAAAACGTATTGTGGAGACATCAAAATTACCAATCAGAAAACGACCTGGTTTTGCAAGGGGGGTCACCTGGGTTTTTGGCCCCGGGCTCGGCGGCCATCTAGGGAAACCTACCAAACCCAGACATTTCTGAGAACTAGACACCCGGGGGAGTCTTGGGAGGCATGGGTTGTGTGGATTCCCCAATATTTTCCTACCCAGAATTCCCTGCAAATCTCAAATTTAGCAGAAAAAATCATATTTTTCTCACGTTTCTGTGTGGGAAAGTTGTGGGATCACTGGGCTGACACAAATTTCCCACCACCCAGCGTTCCCCCAAATCTCCTGATGAAAATGGTACCTCACTTGTGTGGGTGGGCCAAGTACCCGCAACAGTCAAGGGCCCACACCGTATTGTGGAGACATCAAAATTACTAATTACAAAATTACCTGGTTTTGCAGTGGGGGGCACCTGTGTTTTTGGTCCCGGACTCGCCGGCCATCTGGGAAAACCTACCAAACCCAGACATTTCTGAAAACTAGTCACCCAGGGGAGTCCAGGGAGGTATGACTTGCATGGACCCCCATCATTTTCCTACCCAGATTCCCCTGTAAACCTCAAATTTAGCAGAAAAAATCATATTTTTCTCACGTTTCTGTGTGGAAAAGTTGTGGGATCACTGGGCTGACACAAATTTCCCACCACCCAGCATTCCTCCAGGTCTCCGGATGAAAATGGTACCTCACTTGTGTTTGTGGGCCAAGTACCCGCGACAGGCAAGGGCCCAAAACGTATTGTGGAGACATCAAAATTACCAATCACAAAAAGATTTGATTTTGCAAAGGGGTCACCTGGGTTTTTGGCCCCGGGCTCGATGGCCATCTAGGGAAACCTACCAAACCCAGACATTTCTGAAAACTAGACACCTGGGGAGTCTTGGGAGGTATGGCTTGTGTGGATTCCTCAACATTTTCCTACCCAGAATTCCCTGCAAATCTCAAATTTAGCTGAAAAAATCAAATTCTTCTCACGTTTCTGTGTGGGAAAGTTGTGATATTACCGGGCTGACACAAATTTCCCACCACCCCGTGTTCCCCCAGGTCTCCCTATGAAAATGGTACCTCACTTGTGTGGGTGGGTCAAGTACCACCAACAGGCAAGGGCCCAAAACGTATTGTGGAGACATCAAAATTACCAATCAGAAAACGACCTGGTTTTGCAAGGGGGGTCACCTGGGTTTTTGGCCCCGGGCTCGGCGGCCATCTAGGGAAACCTACCAAACCCAGATATTTCTGAGAACTAGACACCCGGGGGAGTCTTGGGAGGCATGGGTTGTGTGGATTCCCCAATATTTTCCTACCCAGAATTCCCTGCAAATCTCAAATTTAGCAGAAAAAATCATATTTTTCTCACGTTTCTGTGTGGGAAAGTTGTGGGATCACTGGGCTGACACAAATTTCCCACCACCCAGCGTTCCCCCAAATCTCCTGATGAAAATGGTACCTCACTTGTGTGGGTGGGCCAAGTACCCGCGACAGTCAAGGGCCCACGCCGTATTGTGGAGACATCAAAATTACTAATTACAAAATTACCTGGTTTTGCAGTGGGGGGCACCTGTGTTTTTGGTCCCGGACTCGCCGGCCATCTGGGAAAACCTACCAAACCCAGACATTTCTGAAAACTAGTCACCCAGGGGAGTCCAGGGAGGTATGGCTTGCATGGACCCCCCATCATTTTCCTACCCAGATTCCCCTGTAAACCTCAAATTTAGCAGAAAAAATCATATTTTTCTCACGTTTCTGTGTGGAAAAGTTGTGGGATCACTGGGCTGACACAAATTTCCCACCACCCAGCATTCCTCCAGGTCTCCGGATGAAAATGGTACCTCACTTGTGTTTGTGGGCCAAGTACCCGCGACAGGCAAGGGCCCAAAACGTATTGTGGAGACATCAAAATTACCAATCACAAAAAGATTTGATTTCGCAAAGGGGTCACCTGGGTTTTTGGCCCCGGGCTCGGTGGCCATCTAGGGAAACCTACCAAACCCAGACATTTCTGAAAACTAGACACCTGGGGAGTCTTGGGAGGTATGGCTTGTGTGGATTCCTCAACATTTTCCTACCCAGAATTCCCTGCAAATCTCAAATTTAGCTGAAAAAATCAAATTCTTCTCACGTTTCTGTGTGGGAAAGTTGTGATATTACCGGGCTGACACAAATTTCCCACCACCCCGTGTTCCCCCAGGTCTCCCTATGAAAATGGTACCTCACTTGTGTGGGTGGGTCAAGTACCACCAACAGGCAAGGGCCCAAAACGTATTGTGGAGACATCAAAATTACCAATCAGAAAACGACCTGGTTTTGCAAGGGGGGTCACCTGGGTTTTTGGCCCCGGGCTCGGCGGCCATCTAGGGAAACCTACCAAACCCAGACATTTCTGAGAACTAGACACCCGGGGGAGTCTTGGGAGGCATGGGTTGTGTGGATTCCCCAATATTTTCCTACCCAGAATTCCCTGCAAATCTCAAATTTAGCAGAAAAAATCATATTTTTCTCACGTTTCTGTGTGGAAAAGTTGTGGGATCACTGGACTGACACAAATTTCCCACCACCCAGCGTTCCCCCAAGTCTCCTGATGAAAATGGTACCTCACTTGTGTGGGTGGGCCAAGTACCCGCGACAGTCAAGGGCCCACACCGTATTGTGGAGACATCAACATTACTAATTACAAAATTACCTGGTTTTGCAGTGGGGGGCACCTGTGTTTTTGGTCCCGGACTCGCCGGCCATCTGGGAAAACCTACCAAACCCAGACATTTCTGAAAACTAGTCACCCAGGGGAGTCCAGGGAGGTATGGCTTGCATGGACCCCCCATCATTTTCCTACCCAGATTCCCCTGTAAACCTCAAATTTAGCAGAAAAAATCATATTTTTCTCACGTTTCTGTGTGGAAAAGTTGTGGGATCACTGGGCTGACACAAATTTCCCACCACCCAGCATTCCTCCAGGTCTCCGGATGAAAATGGTACCTCACTTGTGTGGGTGGACCAAGTACCCGCGTCAGGCAAGGGCCCAAAACATATTGTGGAGACATAAAAATGATCAATCACAAAACAACCTGGTTTTGCAAGGGAGGCACCTGCGTTTTTGGTCGCGGGCTCGGCGGCCATCTAGGGAAACCTACCAAACCCAGACATTTCTGAAAACTAGACAGCCGGGAGAGTCCAGCAAGGTATGGCTTGCGTGAATCCCTCAACATTTTCCTACCCAGAATCTCCTGTAAACCTCAAATCTAGCTGAAAAAAATTACATTTTTCTCACGTTTCTGTGTAGGAAAGTTGTGGGTTCACGGGCTGACACAAATTTTCCACCACCCAGCATATCCCAAGTCTAACAATAAAAATGGTACCTCACTTGTGTGGGTGGACCAAGTACCTGCAACAGGCAAGGGCCCAAAACGTATTTTGGAGACATGAAAATTACCAATTACAAAACAACCTGGTTTTGCAAGGGGTGGTCACCTGGGTTTTTGGCCCTGGGCTCGGCGGCCATCTAGGGAAACCTACCAAACCTAGACATTTCTGAAAACTAGACTCCTAGGGGAGTCCAGGGAGTAATAGCTTGTGTGGATTCCCTAACAATTTCCTACCCAGAATTCCCTGTAAACCTCAAATTTAGCTGAAACAAATCACATTTCTCTCATGTTTCTGTGTGGGAAAGTTGTGGGATCACTGGTCTGATACAAATTTCCACCACCCAGCATTCTCCCAGGTCTCCCGATAAAAATGGTACCTCAGTTGTGTAGGTGGGCCAAGTACCCGCGACAGGTAAGGGCCCAGAATGTATTTGTTGAGACATCAAAATTATCAATTACAAAACGACCTGCTTTGCAAGGGGGGGCACCTGCGTGTTTGGACACGGGCTCGGCAGCCATCTAGGAAAACCTACCCAACCCAGACATTTCTGAAAACTAGACACCATGGAGAGTCTAGCGAGGTATGGCTTGTTTGTATCCCCTAACATTTTCCTACCCAGAATCCCCTGTAAAGCTCAGATTTAGCTGAAAACAAATTACATTTTTCTCCCGTTTCTGTGTAGGGAGGTTGTGGGATCACCGGGCTGACACAAATTTTCCACCACCCAGCATTCCCCCAGGTCTCCTGATAAAAATGGTACCTGGCTTGTGTGGGTTGGCCAAGTACCCGCGACAGGCAAGGGCCCCAAAAGTCTTGTGGAGCCATCAAAATTACCAATCACAAAACGACCTGGTTCTGCAAGTGGGGTTACCTGGGTTTTTGGCCCCGGGCTCGGTGGCCGTCTAGGGAAACCTACCAAACCCAGACATTTCTGAAAACTAGACACACGGGGGAGTCCAGGGAGGTATGACTTGCGTGTATCCCCCAACATTTTCCTACCCAGAATCCCCTGTAAACCTCACATTTAGGCTGTAAAAAAAATCACATTTCTCTCACGTTTCTGTGTGGGAAAGTTGTGGGATCACCGACTGACACAAAATTCCCACCACACAGCGTTCACCCAGTTCTCCCAATAAAATGGTACCTCACTTGTGTGGTTGGACCAAGTACCCGCGACAGGCAAGGGCCCAGAACATATTGTTGAGACATCAAAATTACCAATTACAAAACAACCTGGTTTTGCAAGGGGGGGCACCTGCGTTTTTGGCCACGGGCTCAGCGGCCATCTAGGGAAACCTACCAAACACAGACATTTCTGAGAACTAGACACCCGGGGGAGTCTTGGGAGGCATGGCTTGTGTGTATTCCCCAATATTTTGCTACCCAGAATTCCCTGCAAATCTCAAATTTAGCAGAAAAAATCATATTTTTCTCACGTTTCTGTGTGGGAAAGTTGGGGGAGCACCGGGCTGACACAAATTTCCCACCACCCAGCGTTCACCCAAGTCTCCCGATAAAAATGGTACCTCACTTGTGTTTGTGGGCCAAGTACCCGCGACAGGCAAGGGCCCAAAACGTATTGTGGAGACATCAAAATTACCAATCACAAAAAGATCTGATTTTGCAAAGGGGTCACCTGGGTTTTTGGCCCCGGGCTCGGCAGCCATCTAGGTAAACCTACCAAACCCAGACATTTCTAATAACTAGACACCTGGGAGAGTCCAGCGAGGTATGGCTTGCATGGATCCCCCAACATTTTCCTACCCAGAATCCCCTGTAAAGCTCAAATTTAGCTAAAATAAAATAAACATTTTCTCACGTTTCTGTGTAGGAAAGTTGTGGGATCACTGGGCTGACACAAATTTTCCACCACCCAGCGTTTCCCTAGGTCTCCCGATGAAAGTAGTACTTCATTTGTGTGGGTGGGCCAACGACCTGCAACAGGCAAGGGCCCAAAACGTAATGTGGAGACATCAAAATGACCAATCACAAAACAACCTGCTTTTGCAAGTCAGTTCACCTGGGTTTTTGGACCCGGGCTCGGCGGCCATCTAGGGAAACCTACCAAACCCAGACATTTCTGAAAATAAGACACCGGGGGGAGTCTAGGGAGGTATGGCTTGTGTGGATTCCCCAACATTTTCCTACCCAGAATTCCCTGCAAATCTCAAATTTAGCTTTAAAAAAATCACATTTTTGTCAAGTTTCTGTGTCGGAAAGTTGTGGGATCACCGGGCTGACACAAATTTCCGACCACCCAGCGTTCCCCAAGGTCCCCCGATAAAAATGGTACCTCACTTTTGTGGGTGGGCCAAGTACCCGCGACAGGCAAGGGCCCAAAACATATTGTGGAGACATAAAAATGACCAATCACAAAACGACCTGGTTTTGCAAGGGTGGTCACCTGGGTTTTTGGCCCTGGGCTCGGCGGCCATCAAGGCAAACCTCCCAAACCCTGACATTTCTCAGTCCAGGGAGGTATGGCTTGTGTGGATTCCCCAACATTTTCCTACCCAGAATCCCCTGTAAACCTCAAATTTAGCTGGAAAAAAATTACATTTTTCTCATGTTTCTGTGTGGGTAAGTTGTGGGTTCACCGGGCTGACACAAATTTTCCACCACTCAGCATTCCCCCAGGTCTCCCAATAAAAATGGTACCTCACGACTCGGACTGACAAGACCGCCTGTGCAAGGACGGCTGGAGTGTCTGTAAATCGGGACCACAGTGACACGTCAGCTCGAGAACTGTGGAGAGAAGGTCGTATAACTTGGACTCGGGGTGGGGGTGGGAATTGTACATGTGAATATAAACTCGCTGATGGGGAAGCCCCCGGATTCATAGAAAGCCATCATGGTAACTAACGGACTGCAGCAACATTGTGTTACGGGGAGGGTGGGTGGGGACCCGGGGTAGGGGCCATTGGAGCTCGGCATCGACCAACCCCATTCTTAATTATTTGTTAAGGGCGACAGGCACTCTGCGAGTTGGGGTGATGGGAGCTGTTTTACCCATTAGCAGGGCAGCAGGGAGGGGGGTGAGAGCAACATAGGGAATGTTATGTTTTGTATGTTTTATAGTTTTAGTGTCAGTCTTTTCGCAGCATTCAGACAGAGCAATGGGTTGGTACAACAGGGTGGGTACAGATTGGGGTACTTAATACGGGAATGGCATCACACGAGTGGGTAACACTGCCGGGACCAGGACTGATACCACCAGGGGGGCAGCGGGAGGTACAGCAGGGGGCTACCAGTCTACGAATTTTATCCTGAAATGTAAATGGCCTGGGGAGCCGTATTAAGCGGAGCATAGTGCTACAATACTTGCACCGACACTCCCTGAGTATTGTGCTACTTCAGGAAACACATCTCAAAGGCCACAGATATCGAGCACTAGACAGTTACGGCTATAAGCTGATAGCTCATGCCGTTTACACATCCGGCTCCCGGGGTGTGGGTGTTTTAGTTAAATCGAGTTTCCCCCTAGTGATTGACAAGATCTGGCACGATCCCTTGGGTAGGTTTGTGGCTCTTGTGGGGAACTGGGAGGGGCAAGCCCTCAAACTGGTCTCCTGTTACATCTCACCAGAGGCGCTCTCAGGGGCATATACAGCGCTGGGAACCTTGTTGGTTGACCTTCCACCGGGCCTACTGGTCCTGGGTGGCGACATGAACTCCACTATGGACCCGGGGCTAGACAGAGACTCTGCGTCAACAAGGGCGAGGGGAGCGGAGCCGCTTCGCGCATTTACTGAGGCGATGGGTTTGACATATCTCTGGCGGTTGCACAATCCGGGCGCCCGCCAATATATGTTCTACTCAGCAGCCCGCAGCAGTTATTCACGGCTAGATCATATACTGACGCATGGAGGAGGGGAGGGACGGTTCTCCAGCGCACGTATAGGTTCACGGGGTATCTCAGACCATTACCCAATGGAAGTACTGGTGAGGGGTCCGGTTCGTCAATACACTCTGCCACCCAGATTAAACGCATGGTTCTTCAAGAATAAAGACAGTGCTCAAAAGGTCCGGGAACAAGCTCAACTCTATTTTAAGGAAAATGAGGGGTCGGTGGAGGAGGCCTGTACTCTTTGGGAAGCATTTAAACCGGTCATGAGGGGGCACGTCCAAGCCTGCATAGGTGTAGAAAATAAAGAAAGGAAAATGCGATGGGATAGACTGGAGACGACAATAGTAGAGATGGAAGTCGCCTTCCTAGAAGGTGGGAGGCAGGATAAGGATCTTGCCCATCATCTAGATCTTAGGAGACATGAGCTACAGGAGTTGGCGAATAACGCGGCAAGAGTGGCGGCACTGGCAACGCAGAAAAGAGTATATGATTTGGGCGATAAAGCTAATAAAATGATCGCCTGGCTAGAAAAACGGGACCGAGAAAGGAGTTGGGTGGCGGAAATACGGGACAAAAACGGAAAGGCGCACTCCGCGGGGGAGGCTTTGGCTCAAGTATTTGCTGATTACTGTGAGGAATTATATGAGACGCACCCTGCTAGGACAGCTGCGGATTGCTATGAGCTGCTGGAGGAAATGCGACTACCAGTCCTGTCAGAGGACAATAGAGAAAATATGGAGAGGGACATAACGACAGAGGAAATAGTAGGTGCCATACAGGACTTACAGGCAGGGAAGGCACCGGGACCTAATGGTCTGCCAGCGTAACTCTTTAAGTGCACAGCCAATACCGTGGCACCATATCTCTTAGCTATGTTTAACGAGGCGAGGGAGCGGGGGTGCTTGCCACTTGATCAAAGAACGGCAACGATTGTGGTATTCCCAAAGGCAGGTAAGCCGACAGATCAGTGCAGCTCATACCGGCCGATATCCCTGCTAAACTTCGAGGTCAAAATATTGGCCAAGGTCCTGGTGAACAGACTTCTGGCGCCAATCACGACACTGATACACCCAGATCAATCGGGCTTTATGCCTCGCCGAAGCACCAGGCTTAATCTTCGTCGGCTATATGGGGTGATGAATCTGGTAGAAACCAACTCGGGGGTAGAGGCTGCGCTACTGTCACTGGACGCCCGCATGGCGTTTGATAGTATAGAGTGGCACTATCTCTTCGAAGTCCTAAAACGGTTTGGTTTTGGCCCTCACTTCCGTTCATGGATTGAGTTGCTGTATACACAGCCCCTGGCCAGAGTTCGAGTTAATGGTTCGGTGTCCCGCTCTTTTGCTCTCCAGAAGGGCACGAGGCAGGGGTGCCCTTTATCGCCCATTTTATTTGCATTGGCGCTCAAACCACTCGCAGCATAGGTATGCGGGGACCCAGTGATATCGGGCATTAGTGGGGGAAACCAGTGGGAAGAGAGGATATCGCTATACGCCAACGATGTCCACTTGTATGCAACGAGACCACGGTTTACCATCAATGGACTACTACAGATTTTTCAGCTCTTCGAGGGGTACTCAGGATACCACATCAACTGGGATAAGTCACTCCTCTACATGCTATTGAACGGGCCACCGCCGCTACTGGGCGCGGATTCCAAATTGCAGGTTAAAGATAGTTTTAAGTACCTGGGTATACAAATAGCAAAAACAGATTCTGCATTTTTGGCGGGGAATCTGCAGCCGCAGCTGGAACGTTTGAGGAGAGATGTAGTCCGTTGGAGGACGCTACCGATATCCCTTATGGGGAGAGCAGTCCTCTTCAAAATGATGTCCCTGCCGCGAATATTATACGTCATACAAAACACCCCCTGTCAAATACCGGACAAGTTCTTTAAAGATGTGGATAGTGAATTGAGAACGCTGTTATGGGATGGCAGGGGTGCACGGATCGCATTGGCTAAGCTGCAAAAGGGAGTATACAAGGGTGGCCTAGCCATTCCGGATTTGCAAAAGTACTACTGGACCTCACACCTAATGGTCGTTAATGCTTGGGTATTTGAGGATAGAAATGACCCGGCGTATAGGGTGGATCACTGGGCGATGGGGTCTAGCTGCTATTTAGGGGCACTGTACGGGCGAGGAAGGCGAGGAAACATGCCCCCACATACCCAGATAGTATTGAAAGTATGGTCAAGGACGAATCGATTTCTAGGGTGGGCCAATCGCCTGACAGAACAGACCCCCCTATGGAACAGTGAAATGCTCCGGGAAGTGGGTAACCTGCGGGGCTTCTCTAAATGGAAATTAATAGATATTGTTCGTCTAGGTGATGTGTGGAGGAGGCAGGCAATGCTATCGTTCCCAGAACTACAGAAAGAATTTCAATTAGCGCACACAGAACACTATAGATATCTACAATTGAAACACACGCTGGGCAGACACCTCAAAGAGGGGGACCAGATCCCTGAATACAGCCCATTAGAGGACAGATTAGTATTAGACCCCATTCCGGAGAAAGCACTGTCATGCACATACAAGAAGATAATCAACAATTCCCCGGATCTACTCATAAAGACACGGGAGGCATGGGAGTCCGATGTGGGCCTGTTAGAAGATGAGGATTGGGTGGAGGCGGTACAGAGTCCTAGGGAGGTGGCGATCCGTGCAAGATTTAGACTGGTCCAACTGCGAATCCTGCATAGGTCATACTACACCAGCACACTAATGTTCAAGGTAGGGCGCATACCAACAGAGGAATGTCAGAGGGGTTGTAACCAGAGAGGCACCTTCTTCCACATCCTGTGGGAATGCCCGGCTATACAGGAATATTGGAGGAGGGTGACTCGGATTATGTCGGAGGTGCTCGAACAGGAAGTCCCCCTGGACGCCAGGTGGCATGCATTATGCGTTTCCAGGGAACAGACGTGGCCCAAATACCAAAGAATTTGGCTAGTGGTGGCTGCAATAGTGGCCAAGAGAAATATTGCGGGGGCCTGGGGGGCTGTTCAGCCGCCGAGGGTATCACAATGGAAGAAAGATCTGGACTGGTGCTGTGCTGCGGAAAAGACAATCTATGAGAGCCGGGGCTGTCTCAAAAAATGGAAGAAAGTTTGGCGAGGGTGGGGAACGTACAGGGGGAACTGGGAGTTATCGGATAGCTAGATGGGGAGGGGGAGGCAGAGGGGGGGTAACTAGATGGATGGCATTCACCTATGCTATGGACTGTTCCCAAATATCCATCTGTCAAAGGTCGGGATAGATGAAGAGAAGCTTGTATTTTAGCCATTGCTGGTGTAATTTGTATATTGCTGCTGACACCTGTTTAATAAAAAGAAGTTTAAAAAAAAAAATGGTACCTCACTTGTGTTGGTGGACCAAGTACCCACGACAGGCAAGGGCCCAAACGTATTCCGGGGGCTTCATAAGCGTGAACCCAGTGTCAGATACTCTTATTAACGGTCACATTTGCACGTTTCGATCTACCCTGTTAAAATTGTTTTAGATTGTTCCTTACTCGTTTTAACTGAATGCCTTTTGATCTGCTGCATTTTGCTCGCTAACTAATTTCCGTTTTTTAGCCACCTTTTTAAAAAAAGTGTGTTTAGTCACTTTTAAAAATCTGTATTGCACTGTTTAATTTTGAAACTGAACAAACGATACTTAAACTCGCTTACCGGCTAGTTAGCAGCTTTTGCACTAGCACTTTTGTTAGGGGCGTGATCTTAGTGCTCTGAGCCCGCATCACTTCCGGGAGTACCGGAAATACTCTAGGTGAGAAAGCCGGTCAGCGGTCTAGATGCTGACTTCCGGGGGCTTCATAAGCATGGCCGCAGCACGGCCGTGCGCAGCGGGCGCGCCGCTGGTGCACCTAAGGCAAGCCCGTCTGCCCCCGTCCGCGCTAAGGCCGCGCTTAGCGCCACCCATGTTGCAAGTTTGGAGGGAAAGTATATTGGGGACAGACGTAATTTGCTATTCAAGTGATCAGCTCCGAGCTATAGGTGAGCAGAGGGATAATGTCGGCGATCATAAGTATGAAGGGGCTGAGAAAATAGCCTTAGAAGTCAGCGGAGGGAATGTGCTTAAGTGTGGATTAATAAATGCCAGATCTGTGGTCAAACACCACCTGGAGATTCAATTAATGTTAGACACACATGGCTTGGATGCAATATTTCTGACAGTAACTTTGGTGCGCCCTGACTCAGACCTTGAATTAGGATTAGCATGCCCACCAGGGTATAAGGCCTTTCACAAGCCACGTAAGAGTGGCAGAGGAGGTGGGGTAGGGGTAATTTTTAAAGAGAATTGGAACTTTGCCGCAGTGGAAATTGATGATGTGGAGGGCATAGAACTTTTGGGTTTCTCATTGAAAGACCGTGAAGGGCATCTATTGACTGGAATAGTATGCTACAGACCGCCAGGCTCTGCTAGCTTCCAGCAACAGGCACTCATTGATACTTTTAGTAACAAGGCACTTATCCATAGCAAACTACTTATTTTAGGGGACTTTAATTTATGGCCTAACGGGAATTTAGATTCAGCTTTTAAAAATCTTCTCCAATCCTGTGAGAATCTGAATCTGCAACAGTGGGTAACAGAACCAACGCACAGAGGAGGACATACATTGGATTTAATCTTCTCTATGGAAAATGCTATTGCAATGGAGGATATTTTACCCATAGATTGGTCTGATCATTATTTGATTAAATTCGTGGTATTTAATCCTAGAAAGAGTGACACCGCCACCACTAAGGAAAATAATCGCCTAGGCAGGGATTGGAAAGGACTCTTGAAAAAAGCAAAGCTATCTCTGATATTTTCTGCGCAAAGTCCTTTGGATATAAGTAAACAGGTGGACGAAAATTATATGGTACTCTGTGAACAAATAGGTAACACGCTAGACCAGATCGTTCCTTTGAAAAACCATAAAAAACCAAGTAGACTGGCTGCCCCGTGGTATAATGAAAAGTTAAAAAACTTAAAAATGGGCTGCAAGCAGGCAGAACGAAAGTGGAGAAAAAATATATAGATGAGGACAAAATCGCCCTGCAAAAAGCAAGAAGTAACTACAAGAAAGAAATCTCCATAGTAAAAGCAGAATATTATGCAGATATTATTCTAAAAGCATCTGACAGTACTAGAAGTGTATTTAAAATTGTGAAGGATCTCGATAACCCTGACTGTACAAAAAATAGGATTAACGTCACACAGGACCTCTGTGACAGCCTGGCGATCTTCTTTGAGGAAAAGATCAGTAAAATTATTGATGGCCTAAGAGTGGGTGATTTAGACAAAGGGGAGGAGCTTAGCAGTACGAGTGAAGGGCCACCACTACTAACTCAGAAGGAGGAACGGGTAGGCAGGGGTAAATTGGTAACTCTTGACCATTTTGAGACACCTCCAGAGGAGGAGTTTAATAGACTAGCTTCAAGTGTTTCCTCAGGCTCCCCAATGGATCCTCTACCACACAGGATCTGGAAAGAACTAGGTACAGAGCTCTTCCCACTGCTCCGACAAATCTGTGGACAATCACTGAGCAGCGGGGTAGTACCGACCCATTGGAAACAAGCAATAGTAACACCACTTTTGAAAAAAGCTACTCTGGACCCCTTGTGCCCAAAAAACAATAAACCTATCTCCCTTCTACCGTATCCCGTGAAGATCATAGAACGTCTGGTCAGCAAAACACTTTCGCTGTTTTTGGAAAATAACAACAAGCTGGAGGATGTACAATTTGGCTTCCGGTCGGGACATGGAACAGAGACTGCCCTGGTGACAGTCCTGGATGAACTTTGAATGCGAGCGGACAAGGGACAGTCAGTCATACTGATTTTATTAGACCTGTCCGCCGCATTCGATACGGTGAACCACAAAATCCTCCTGGCAAGGCTTAATGAAGTCGGGGTAACGGGCATGGCCTTAAAATGGTTTCAATCTTATCTGTCAAATAGACAACAGGCAGTAGCACTACCCCCATATCAATCAGACTTCACTAACATTCAGCATGGTGTACCTCAGGGGTCGGCGATTAGTCCAATACTGTTTAATATCTACATGAGCCCCCTGATCTCTGTCATCAAGTCCCATAATGTCAGCCTGGTGAACTATGCGGATGACACTCAGCTCATCCTGTCACTGGAAGGGGACCAATCACTCTCACTGGAAAATTTCCATACATGTATGCAGGACACTGCACGTTGGCTTAAGAATAACTCTTTACAATTTAACAGTGACAAGACAGAGATCCTATGCTGTGCAGCCCAGCAAATTCCACGTCAGCTCCTGGCAAATTTTTGGCCAATCCCAGTGGATAAACCAGTGATACAATCTGAGGCTGTTCGTAATCTGGGAGTAATAATTGACGAGAGGTTGAGCTTAGAAACTCAGGTAAATAGAACAGTGGGGACTAGTTTTTCCCTGATAAGAGTGCTAAGGAAGATCCTCCCGATGCTGCCAATTTCAACTAGGGCACAGATAGTGAGAAGCGTTGTTCTAAGCCAGCTGGATTATTGCAACGCCCTTCTACTGGAGGCTCCAAAATACCTGATCGAGAGACTTCAGAGAAGTCAGATAATTGCGGCTAAACTAGCACTTATGAAACCACAGCGATCATCAGCCTCCCTGGCCCTTATGGAGCTTCACTGGCTTCCAGTGTCACAGAGGATCCAGTTTAAATCTCTCTGTATTGTTTTTAAAGCCTTACACGGTCTAGGGCCCAAACCATTGCAGAGCAAATTTACATGGTATGTTCCTATAAGAAGTCTGCGATCATCTGCAGCTAAACTTGTAAAGGTACCTAGGTTTAAGAGAATAAAATTGGGAGGAAGAGCCTTTAGTTCTGCAGCCGCTCGACTGTGGAATGCACTTCCGACCAGCCTTAGACAGGTGGAAGATCTTCTGCAGTTTAGAAAGAAATTGAAGACCTGGCTGTATCCTAATGGTGCTGCTTAGGCCCTCTTTTTGGGTGTGACCTTCACTGCAATATATGTGCGTGGTTCGAGTTAATGTACACTAGCGCCAGGATGCCCATGGGGTGATAGTGCACTTTATAAGTATGAGTAACATTTAACATTTAACATTTTGGAGACATCAAAATTGCCAATTACAAAACGACCTGGTTTTGCAAGGGGGGGTCACCTGGGTTTTTGGCCCTGGGCTCGGCGGCCATATAGGGAAACCTACCAAACCTAGACATTTCTGAAAACTAGACTCCTAGGGGAGTCCAGGGAAGTATGGCTTGCGTGGATTCCCCAACAATTTCCTACCCAGATTCCCCTGTAAACCTCAAATTTAGCTGAAAAAAACACAGTTTCTGTGTGGGAAAGTTGTGGGATCACTGGTCTGACATACATTTCCCACCACCCAGCATTCCCCCAGGTCTTCCGATGAAAATGGTACCTCACTTGTTTGGGTGGGCCAAGTACCCGTGATAGGCAAGGGCCCAAAACATATTGTGGTACCGGGCTCGGCGGTCATCTAGTGAAACCTACCAAACCCAGACATTTCTGAAAACTAGACACCCGGGGGAGTTCAGAGAGGTATGGCTTGCGTGGATCCCCCAACATTTTCCTACATAGAAGCCCCTGTAAACCTCAAATTTTGCTGAAATATTTAACGTTTTTCTCGCGTTTCTGTGTGGGAAAGTTGTGGAATCACCGAGTGACACAAATTTCCCACCACACATTATTCCTCCTCCAGGTCTCCCGATAAAAATGGTACCTCACTTGTGTGGGTGGGCTGGGAAGATTGGAGGCTATTGCCCCTATCTGTCCCCCAAGGGGGGCAGAAATACTGAATATGCCACAAAAAAATTGGGTGGTGGCAAAGGCCCTTGTCAAAGGGTCGGCTCCCCCCTCCCTGGTGTCCATTGGGTGGATCCTTGGGGATGGCCCTCCTGAGATTCTCCCCTTTCTAATTATACCTCTCCTGTCTTTCTACGTGATTGGGGGGGCTGAGATGAAACGAAGTCAGAGCTACGTGCGCGCTGATCGTCATTTCAGTAAAACAAACAAAACAGCCTCGGGAGCTGTGGAAGCTCTTCCCCAGCTCCTGAGGCTGTTTGTGGGGAAAGAAAATTCCTCTGGTGCCTGCACCAGAGGGATTTTCTGTGCCATGTCGTCGGACGCGCGGGAGCCGTCCAAAGCACATGAGCACTTTTTCATCGGACGGCTCCCGAGCATCAGAGGCATAGAAGGGGTTAAGCAGTACACATAGAAGATACAAAACACCATTTAAAGAATGTTTATGTGCAGGAAGGAACACCTTCCTGCACATAAACAATCCCTTCCCTCAATGCAGTCACCCTTGCACTATGGCGCAAGGGTGCCTGTGTTGACGCTAGGCACCTAAATTTTGCGCCAGCGCAGGGGGAAAGGCAGGACTACACCATATTCTTGTAAATATGGCGCAGCCCTGTGTTTCTAAAGTGACGGAGCGTGTTGTTAGCCTTCTTGGCTTAACGACACTCTTCGCCACTTTCCTTGTAAATATGCCCATATATTTGCTATGTGCGTATGAAGTTTGGACATTGACATTGTCACAGTATACTGCATACACGGCAAGTCAAGACACCTCAGTGCAAGTGTATGTCATATCTTAGACACTGTTTATTATCCATTAATTGTGTGTTTGCATTGGTACGTGCAGTTCTGTTTACCACTGTGACACACATGAAATACCCTTATAGATGTTGTTCTTAGTTGTGATTAGATGGTATGTGTTGTGTGTATGCAATGTGATGTGTACTTGTTGCACAGTCTGGTCCTTTGGATGAGAGCTAGGTTAATGAAGTTTCTCACAAGATTTTCTGGTGGTTTATATTATCTGCTGTTTATGTCATTAGTTGTGTTATGTTAAGCAGTATTGTCTAGCATGACTAGTGCAGTACTGGTGTCTGTGATTCATTTGCTTACTCAGATAAGTGTGTTATGTCATCTCTCCTCTTGCCCATGGGAACACCTTCTGGGCCACTGAGTTCACAACAGGGATAATTTGCTTTCTCATTGCCTAGTTGTAGCTGTTCAATATGAATTGTGCTTACATAAATGTGCAGGACAATATCTGGATGTGCACATGGTTGATCATGATATTTGTTTTGCCACTGTACATCGCTGATTGTGTAGAGGGCTGAGCTAACCTGAATGCAGAACAAAGTGTAGCTATGTGCTTTCGTCTGACATACACAACATCCATGTTGTTCATGCTTAAACATAATTACTGAATGATGTGTTTGCATGACTGAGCTGACACCATTGGCACATTGGGGACGTGCTATCTTGTGTGGAGCTGACATTAGGTAATATGATACATAGGTCACAAATCTTGCAATGTGAGCTGAGTTACTCTTTCTTACATTATGTGATACAAGTTACAGGGATTAAATATGGTGTATATGAGGATGACCCCTATGCTTCTGTATCCTCAGTTGGGATTCTGGAGGGTGGCCCACCACTTGAACCAAGTAAAAATGGATGCACTACATTTGAGGGGTATATTGAGGTTGTGGTCTCATGATATCTTGATGTTGTGGGCTGACAAATTGTCCATGGAAGCCAATGTTGCCATTTGCAAAGTGTGTGATGTCCTTCCTAGTGGATTGCCTTACTTGATTAGCTATTGTTATTTGGAATGCTCTGCATTATTTCTGCACATCACCAGGTATGGGACAATGGCCATGTCCATCCACCATGGCAGCATGCTAGATGACTATCCCTCATCCCATGAGACTGGTTTCTGTGGCCCAAAATGTCTTGTTGAATGTCACCATGACCAACATCAGGGCAGAGGTTAGCACACGCTAGACATGATTGAGCATGGGAGATTGTGACAGATGTGTTTGACATCCCATTCTTGAATGTCATCTGTGGTAGGACTGGCATTGTATGGACATTAGAGAAACTTAACAACAGTGGCAACATTTCATATTAGGCTACGATTGTGAATCAGAGGGTTTATGAACTGTGACACACAAAACATGAATTATGAACACTTGATGGATAACCTTTTGTTAGTTACAAAGCCATGGCAACAGCAAGACAGAATGATGACAGACTGAAATGAAAAATGAGGTAATTGAAGCTGGAAGGACCTTGAGTGCACATGCATCATAGGTCATGGTTTGATGATAAGAGTGTGAGGGATGTAAAAAGTCAACTTCAAAAAATGGATTGGGTTATACACATCTTGGTGCAATTATGATTTAATGTGATGACAAAACAAATTAGATGGAGTAATTTGGGAAGCAGACCAATCAGATTTAACATGGAACTGAGTGGTGGGTGGAAGGGCAAGGGAGTGAACGTCGGCAAAGTAAGATTGGAGGAATGGAGGGCAAACCAAAGTTGATGAAAGAAGGTAAGAAGGGATGATAGAGGTGCTAGAGGTGGATCATCCGACTGGACAAACCAAAGTGGGAATACATTATTCATTGTGATGCAGATCAGATTATTTGAATGTGGACAATGAGTAATGCCGAAAGCTAGGAGGTGAACACTAGGTTGAGGGAATGGACCAAGGTGAGGTATGACTTGAAAAAGATTCTGCTGCACATGGGATTAGAGGAAATGATTCAAATGGTGTTGGGACATCCATATTTGGAATAGGTGAGGTATGTAGTGATCAAATGACACTGCTGAATGTGCACTTTTAGCACATTACTCAAAATGTACATCTGCAATATTCATCATTGTGAAGCTGACACCACAGGCAGTTGAATGGTAAGTGTTGAACTCAATGGGGCTTAGTTACAAGCCACTTGCGCAGCAGGTAGGTCACTTTTTGTGATGCACCATCAGAGTGACCTGCTGCCCCCTACTTACTTGGACATGTAAAGCCAACCTGCGTGGCTTTTCATGTCCTTGTGAATATGGCACCTTTAAATGTGAAACTTTGCGTATTTGGGGCATGCCATGGGTGTTGCTGTGGGTGTTCCCACGCAACACCCATGTATTTTGCAACATTTCCAGCTTTACGAGAAATCGTAAACCTAGAAATGCATCAGAATGATACCCATCACCAGGGGAGGCGTAGGGATGCGCAACAAGGAGTTATGTTTTCATTTCTCTTTGTTTTTTTCCTCTTTTTATGCATGCTGCATTCTGCAATAACACATAGGAAGAGAAAATCACCTCTTGTGATTGTTTTTGTGCAATAAGGTGTCCCTCCATGCACAAAAACTATCATCCCCGTGACGCAGGCCGGGTGCCAGCGTTGGTGCATGTCAGCTAATTGTGCGTCAGCGCAGGGGAGAGCTGAGTGATCCATCATATCGTTGTACATATGACGTATCCCTTTACTTCGGAATTGATGCAGCACAGCGCAGCCAGATGGCTTCTGGCACCGCGCTGCCTTAATTCCTTGTAAATTTTGCCCAATGAGTTCTGGAATATATGTATTCCTTGCGTGACAAAGTGGGTTGTAAGTGAATTTCCAGCCTACTCCTTTGGTGGAACTAGTTACATATATGCTGTTCTTTGACTTGATATGACTGTATTGCAGTTGGCCCAGCAACAATATATGCCGATTGCAATTTCCTACATGTGCATTTTAAGATTGTTGGCCTACATGACTGAGTAACTTGAGGTGTGTGGTGTGTTCAGTTTGTACTTGCCAACAAGCAGACCATTTCCATAGATGCCATTCTGGAACCGCTGGTTGATGACCGATTGGCGGAAGATAAATGAATCATGGACACTGCCTGGGTACTTGGCAGTGACATTCAGGACCTCACCAAGATGGTCGACTATTGCCTGCACATTCATGGAGTATGTGTGCTTCCTGTTTCTGTAGATGAGGGCAGTGTCCGCAGGAGGCAGAAGTTGCACATGTGTGCAGTCCATTGCCCCCAACACATGTGGAAAACCAGCAATGGCATAGAGAGGGCGTCTTCGGTATGCAATGGCATAAAAGCCTTCCTTGCTGGTGAGTTGTTCTTGTGCAGTGTTAGGGAAGTGGAGATACTGTGGCGGCAGGCTGATGATGGCATCCAGGACAGTGGGGAGGAACATTTGGAAGGATGCCTGGGAAACTCCGGCGACTCTGGCGGTGGTCAGTTGGAAAGTCCCTGAGTCCAGCATGTGCAGCACAGCAAGTAGCTTGGTCTGTGGAGGGATGTTTGTGCTGCGCTGGGATGTGGCCTGCAGCCGTGGTACAATCTGGTTGAGGAGGCGTAGATTGGAGAACCTTTTTAGTCTGTAATGGGCTATGACCTCATCAGGCTGGAGGTGTATGAGGGTAATCCTCTAGCGGTAGACCCGCTCTCTTTGGCGACGCTGCCTCTGTGGTGGTGGTGGTCTTCTTGGTGCTCCGAGTTGAAGTAGCAGAAGCTCCATGGTGTCATTGAGGTTGCCAATGATGATCTTAGATTGTCTTCCTTATATGCAGGTGTGTTTGCACCATTTTTAAGACCAGGTAAGTATTGACGTTAGAAAACTGCTGTTAATTTGACTTAGCAGCAGTTTTTTAGGTTCTGCGACGTACTAGGGATTCCTTGTAAATGTCGCTTTGTGTGTTTTTTTGGGAGTTTTTATGTGGGAACGCCTACCTTGCATCTCATTTTCGTTAAGTCAAGCAAACAAAAGTTGCGATGTTGAAAACTCCTGTTTATGCTAGAAAATTGCCGCTAACTTGAGTTAGCAGCAATTTGTATATTCGGCTATAAAAAAAAAAAGCTGCCGTAATGTCAAAACATTGGCGCTGCGGCAGCGTTAAGTTCTTGTAAATATGCCCTTTAATACTGTCCCCACCCAACATCTCCCGGGGTGTACTAGCCATTCTATGACATGGAGATCTACGAACGTACTCTCCATTCTTAGAAGAAGATTCTGATCGTGGGCTATATTCAGGGTCTGTATATCTTACAGCACAGGAATGTAAAGAGGTGGGTAGTGAGTGCAGTGTGCCAGGTTGCATCATGTACATGCCCCATACCTTTGCACTATCTAAACTTAATTGCACATCTTGGTAGAGAGGTTGAGGAGCCGAACGGGTGGTCTGAGACTTTGTCTTTGGCTCTCTCATATTTGTTTCACAAAAGACCTTCCATAGGTCTAGTGTGGTCTTCCTTTTCTCTAGTTTACTTCCCTTGAATTTGCTTTGTAGGAAGGTGGCCATATGTTCTACCTTTGTAATATCAAATGTGCCCTCTTTGGGCCAGGGATATGCAAGTTTTAATGTTGCTTTATGCCATTCTTTGCAATATTCCTTTATCCTGTTCTTGTCTCCTGAGAACACCTTAACCATGTGTTCTAAAGGAGGCCTCATGTCTTTTTAGTGAACTTGATCTTATGTACTATACGTTACACTGGAATTGGACTCCTATTTACTTCATGGGACATTTCCAAACTTCACATAAACTTTTATTAGGCCGTAAAGGTGAACAGAAGATAAATTTATCCCTACACCACTTTCCTCACTACTCCTGGGGGATTGGTCAATTCTTTTTAGAGGCCTTCTAGAGGATGCCTTACTCATCGGAAAACAACTGCGACAGGTTCTGTAGATTCTAAAACAAACTCCTGTATTCTAAGTATGCAAAGGTCTTGTTCGCAGTTACCTGAAAGGTAGCTAATTATATTCCTATTTATAGTAGCTGATAATTCTTCTTCTGTCTGTAAACCCTCAAGAAATGTGTGTACGCCCTAGTCTATAGGGGCAGATTTACAAGCCCCTTGCAACACTTTTGCGCCGCTGTTGCATCACTTTTGTGACGCAGTGGCGCCGTAAAAAATGCGGCCAATTTACAACGTGACGCATCTAGGTAGAAGCGTCACGTTGTAAATCCCTGCGTCACAATATACCTCCATCAGGTATAATGTATGCAGAAAGCCTCGTAAAAGTAACGTAGTGAAATCTACAAGATTTCACTGCGTCACATCTAGGACGCCACTGCGTCAAAACCTTATGCCTGCTTAAAGCAGGCGTAAGGAGTGATGCAGTGTAGTGGGAATAGACCTCAATATGTATTGCTGGAGTTGCGTCGTGCTTGCGACACGACTCCAGCAATGCGTGACTTTTGCCCCTACAGATGCGTCAGAATTTCTAACGCATCTGTCAATCCTTGCCCCATGGTGCGCCGTATTGTAAATATGGCGCATCCATGGTGGCGCAAGGGTTTCTCAGGGTGGCGCAGGTAAAGTGACGCATCTCTACAGATGTGTCACTTTCTTGTAAATCTGCCCCTATACTGTTTTATAATTCTACTAGCCTCCAATTGTAAGGCTCTATAGTTTTGTGTTGGGAATAATAGTAGTGTCAGTAGTTATGGGGTTCATGAGGCTACTACACTACTTCTACTATGGAGGACAATGGTCTTGCATTAGTTCTTTGGATGGTTCTTTTTTAATTGTCTGGCAGGGGTACTTCTGTTATGTCAATGTACGCTGTATTAAGGCCTGGAGGTGATGTACTATCAATACCTAGGCATTCAAAATTTCTTATATTCAATGGTATTGGAATTACTGGTCTACTAAGGTCAGTTCCGTTGGAGAGGGCAACAGCCTGACAGTTAAAAAATGGATAATTGGCGTGGCCGGGCAAGATGGCCGAACGGACGTAATTCGTCTTGGCTCCCGGTCCGCGCTCGAGTCTCGGACGCCTAATTGCCGCTAAGCACCACCGCAGCTGCCGCTGAGACCACCTCATGAGAGCCCCAAGATCAGCCCATGTAAGGAGCCCCTGATTTTCATGCGCGCTCGCACCTAAGGGCCACATCGAAGCCCCGCCGGATCGACCTCGGAGCTCATCAAGATGGCGACCGCCATCTCCTGGAACGTGGTGGCTTCCGAATGAAGAGGGGGTGAGTGCGGGGCTGGCTCTGAGACGGGGCCCCACTCACTTGGGCCAAAAGCATGCCCTGGTGGACGACGGGGAAGCGGTGTACCTACAGGGGAGAAAACGGACCCTAAAGAGAACACGCCGCAGCTGGCCCCGTCGCTCCACACTGCAACACTGGAGCGCTCAGGTGCGTTGAAGGCTAGGGGAACAAATGTATAACGGAGCATCAATCGAGTGAGGCAAGGCAGGCAAAATAGACTTTACCTTGGTTCCGTGATTTGGAGATGCCTGCCGATCCCCAGGGCCCACACACACGCCATGCCTGACCTCAAGATTGCGGCTGAGACGAGACCAGGCATCGACGCGGGAGTCGAATCATGCACCGATTGAAACCTGATCACATTACCCACTCCGGGGACACGTTGAAGAAAGGTGAGCCACTCCAACCGCAAAGTGCTGTACAGCCACAGGGAACTGACGCTTTCGTGGGGCTCGGACTGCTTACTGACAACAAGTACTATCGAGAGACAGTGGGGACCCGCGCAATCATGAGAGGCACAGACCGATTAAGAGAACGGTCCGACCACCGCGCTCTCCCCAGGGCCAAGACAGGCCGCTAAGTTGGCAACGGAAGCGGGGCTCACCTAGCGAAACAAAGACCATGCCACACCAATGTGAGAGCTACTAGTAGAGACAGATTCAGATCGGCCTAACGGGCAAGAATATACCCGACGTCTCTAGGCCGTTAGGGTTGAGAGATCGAGGGGAGAGACCGGTACGCAGGCGCCTGCAGTGCGGCCTATCGTCGATAAGACTGGTGACACTGCCCTAAGAGACCAGAAGCTTACAAGGAGCGCGAAAGCCGATTTCCATCGTTAGCCCCCAACTACTTGCAAGTGAGGAGTACAGCGGCGACGGACACTGCAATAAAGGGCTTCCCTTGCCATAGCAGCCGGGGTCCCACCGGGCCTGCCTCTAAGCCGCTGAAGAAGGCGCTGAACAAAGCATCGAATAAAGTCTCCAACTTCTTTCCACCAGCAGACAAACGCCTGCCATCGGACCGTGACGAGGGAGTGGACGCCATGGCCCTTACAAAAGATGACCTCATGGCTTCCTTACGTGATTTTAAAACGGAACTCCGGATGGAATTGAGCCAGGACATTAAGGCCTCCATTGAGCAACTGAAGTCCGATCTCAACGCATGAATGGCCACCTTCCAACAAGATGTAGATTCGGTGGGCACCAGAGTGGTAGACCTGGAAGCACAAACTCAGGAAGTCGACAAACGCACCTCCGAAATGCAGGATGAAATGCATGCCCTTCAAGATCAGCTACGCCAAACCCAATTAAAAGCTGAAGATCTAGAAAATAGGGCACAGAGGGAGAACCTACGAATCCGCGACCTGGAGGAAGGGGCAGAAGGGTCGGACCTTGAAGCTTTCTTTGAGGGCTTGTTCGCAGAGATCATAAGTCCGCAGACACTGAAGATCAAGTTGGAAAGGGTGCACCGTGTCAGAGGTCCAGCGACCGGAGAACGGAAACGGACAAGAGATGTACTCGCTAAATTCCACTCCTTCAAGGTGAAGGAAGCGGTTTTTCTGGCGGCCCGGAAAAAGGGTGCTGTCTCCTTCCAGGGACACTCCTGTACCATTTATCAGGATCTGGCGCCAGCTACCTTGGCAAGGAGACAGCAGTTTCGACCCATCACGTCAAAATTGCGCGACGACAAAGTCAGATATCGATGGACATACCCGTTTGGGTTGAGCTTCGAATATAAAAACAAACAGCGACATATTACAGACTTGAGAGAGGGGCTAGATCTATTGGGCCTCTCTACTGGTGATCCGGAGCCCTCACAAAGCAAAACACAAGGAGCAACGAGGACTGGCTCCTCTATGTCGCAATGGTCCACAAGCTCACGGGGAAACCACAAATGACGCAGGAATAAGGTACGCTCACATATCGTTTAAGGTACAACGTACGTGCTCCAGAAGGTCAATCTTGCTCAGTCGAGGGGCGCCTGTGGCCGGAGTTTGAACGATAGCTCCAGGAATGTGGAACGATTTGAAACACTACATATGGGAATGATTGCAACAACATGACTACGACTCATGGGACCACCAGCCCAAGGAGGGGCCACAAATGCAGACTATAATCTAGAACAGGACTGGCTACAGATTATAATCCCACGGGACTACAATTTCTACTGCAGCAGGACAGACAGCCCTGATTTAGAGCCACCCGTGGTCTGAACGCCAATGCCCGACCCTGGGACTTGGACAAACAGGGCCAGCTTCGCCAGACTGACTACGCTGTATAGGCGACTACAGCTCCACAGAGCGTTCGGGATGGGCGCACTGCCCCCCCAACACGTTCAACAGGGTTACTCAACCCACGGTCGGAGAACTGTCATCGATCCGACACTTGTTGCTGTTGGTAATGTTGTGTTTTATGGTTTTAAGTTTGTTGGGAGGGTTTTCAGAATGGTGGCGGCATTTTAAATGTATTTCTCGAAGGTATGTTTTGATCAAGATGTATTTCATACGACAGGCACAACTAGGGAGCCTACTAATCATGGCTTTTATGGCTGGATACATAGGTCCGGCGCACAGGTACAAGAGGGTGAGGGGGGGGTCAACACTGGACAGATGGTACTCTCTATAGGCTCCTAGAATGTGAAGGGTCTCAATTCACCCCAAAAGCGACAAAAAGTCTGGAAATATCTTACGGACCATCACCTTGATATAGTGGCTCTTCAGGAGACACACCTTTCTAGAGTAGAAGAAACCCGGTTTCGCCACAAACAATATCCGCTGATTTATAGGTCCTCCGCACTCACTAAACATCGGGGGGTTGCACTCCTTTTTCATACTTCTACAAAATTCCAACCTGCCGACACCCGGACGGACAAGGAGGGACGGTTAGTTATGGTTAAGGGCACCCTGAAGGGTAAACTCTGCACACTCATTGCAGCATACGCACCTAACACGGGGCAGGCAGCCTTTTTAAATACACTTATAGGGAAAATACAGGATTTTGCAGAGGGGCCAACAATCTTGCGGGGGGATTTCAACCTGACTTGGCAAGCTGATCTAGATAGCACCCACCCTCATAGACTAGAAACTAGTTCCTTCTCCGCGGATGTTAAACAACAAATACACAACATGGGCCTTAGAGATGTCTGGCGTACCCTCTATCCTCAGACACGAGACTATACTTTTTATTCTCACGTACATCGCACTTACTCCAGGCTCGACTATGTTTTCATTAGCCAGAACCTATTGAGCACCCTCCGGGAGGCCAAAATTTTCCCTCTCTCCGTGTCGGACCACTGTCTTGTTTCGATCTGTCTGACGTGGAGTGGCATTGCGTCCACAACCCCTAAATGGTATTTTCCGGCTTCACTCACGAGAGATAGGGTGCTCTGCACTGAACTAAGAGAAACTATCACAGACTTTTTTGCCATGAATGCACCCGAAGATACATCGGTGTTCAATAATTAAGACGCTTTTAAAGCGGTTTTATGAGGGAAATGCATAGCTCTTAACTCCACCCTGAATAAGCAAAGGACTAAAGAGAGAGAGGACCTAGAGGCCGAACTGGAACTAGCCAAAACTAATCATAAAAACAACCCCACTAGGGATTTTCTACGCATGCTGACCGCACTACAGGGAAAGTTTAGGGCCATTTATAATAACAGGGCAGAGCTCACACTCCTGAAACTGCGTCAACTCTCCTACTCCCAGGGGAATAAGCTAGGTAAACATTTAGCTAGACAGCTGAAGGAGAAGCGGGAAAGGGAATACATAGGAGGTATACAGGATGGGAAGGGCGGGTTGACCCACAAAGACGCGGAAAAGGCCGATATCGTTGGATCCTTCTACAAGACCCTATACACAGGGGAGCCACGGGACACAGACATGCAACATAGCTACCTTCAGACACTACAGTTCCCTCGGGTCTCGCAGGAGTGGAATGATAAACTTACAGCCCCTATAACTTCAGAAGAGGTGGGCACAGTCATTAAATCTCTTAAACTCCATAAAACCTTCGCCCCAGATCTTATACCCCATCTCACACATCTTTTTAACAAAATGGCTGAGGAAGGAGAGGTCACCCACTCGATGGCTGAGGCATTGGTCACGGTTATCCCCAAACTGGGGAAGAATCCGTAACTGTGTGCCTCATACCATCCCATCGCCCTTTTAAATTTAGATGCGAAACTTTACTCGGCTATTTTGGCTGCCCAGCTGAATGACCTTATGCCAGACCTAATCCACCCTGATCAATCCGGATTCATTAAAGGCCATCAGACCCATGACAACACCCGACGTATAGTACACCTCATTGAGAAAGCCACCAAGCGAAAGATTCCAGCAGTGCTTGTCGGGTTAGATGCCGAGAAGGCTTTTGACAGGGTGGATTGGTCATTCCTTTTTAACACGCTCATACAATTTGGCTTCGCAGATAAATGTATTACTATGATTAGAGCCAACTATGTACAACCTCGCTCTAGAGTGCAGGTGAACGGGATATTGTCAGCTCCCTTCTTCCTTACTAGAGGCACCCGCCAGGGGTGCCCGTTGTCATCCCTACTATTTGCCCTCAGCATTGAGCCGTTGGCGATGTCCATTCGGGCGGCTCCAGAGATTAAGGGAATCCCTTTTGGTGGTGATACTCATAAAATATCGCTCTTTGCTGACGATGTGCTTTTGTCCCTCACCGACCCGTCCAACTCTCTCCCTACACTCCAAGCTGAACTTGCACGATTCGAAGCAGTAGCAGGTTTTAAGGTCAACTTAGATAAATCATATATACTTAATCTCACAGTCCCAGAGGAAGAGGTCGGGGAGTTACAGACGCACACTTTACTCCAGTGGACCTCTCGTTCTCTCCAGTATCTGGGGGTCCAGTTGACACCACGCATGGAAGGGCTTTACAAGGCTAACTTCCCGTCCTCTCTTTGCCGGCTCCAAACTCATCTTACCCGCTGGAAGCCTCTTTTTATATCTTGGCTCGGCCGTATACATGCAGTCAAAATGACAGTGCTCCCTAAACTCCTGTACCTTTTCCAGGCACTACCCATCGAACTTGACAAGGAATTCCTTCCTAAAGTTAGGTCCATGATTCTACGGTTTATATGGCAAGGAAGGCGGGCACGCTTTTCCTTTTCAATATTGAGGCGACCAAGGACAGAGGGAGGAGTGGGCCTACCAGATTTCGGCCTATACTATAAAGCTGCTCAACTGCGGGTAGTGACGGAATGGTCCAAGAGGGAGTCAGAGAAACACTGGCTCCATATGGACAGAGCCATTGCAGGGAGGACAATCTGGGACCTCATATGGAGACCCAAGAGGGAGAGACCCAAGAACGCTTACATTAGCACTCCCACTCGCACTACCTTGAAAGTATGGGACTCCTTATCTGGGAACGAACAATGGACCACATTCCCCTCACCCTATACACCTCTCCACTTCAATCCGGCCTTCCCCCGGCTCTTCAGGAGGGACCTTTCAATCCCTGGAGAGAGGGTGGATATCTGGCGCTGACACATTTATTCCATAACTCTGAGCCGCTTACTTTCGATAATTGCAGAAGGGACTACGGCTTGGAGCCTGCTGAATATTTTCATTATATCCAACTGAAGCACTGGGCCTTCACACCCCACATTCACGAAGCAGCTACGCGCCCGCTCACGAAGTTTGAAACCTATGTACAAAATGTAGGCTCTATGAAAGGGGTGATTTCATTCCTATACAACTACCTGCTTACTTCTACACACTCTCCAAGACCCCGATACATGACTATGTGGGAGGGAATACTACAACGCGATATTCCTGACAGGGAATGGACTGGGTTGTGGTCAGACATTACGAAATTTAACCACTCTGTAGAACTCCGGGAAGCTCATCTCAAAACAATGATGGACTGGTACATGTACCCCGATAAGCTTAAAAGGATATTCCCGAACACATCTGATAAATGCTGGAGAGGGGGTGGGCTATTGGGTGACTTTCAGCACATTTGGTGGGACTGCTCCGCTATACGACCATTCTGGGAGGAAATTCTCGCACAAATTAAAGACATGCTGGGTTACCCCATTCCGACTACTATGGCAGAGATTATCCTAGGCCTCCGTGATTCATCTCTTGTACATCAAACCAAGGCCGACAAGGCCATTATGTGGACATGCATAGGGGCGGCGAAAGTAGCGATAGCGGCAGCCTGGAAGAGGAAGGAGGCCCCTGCTATCTCACTGTGGCATTCCAGGCTCTGGAAACTATTATGTCTCGAAAGGATGTCAGACATCTTTCGAGACGACTATAAAAAATTTGAATACAGATGGGGCCCGCTTGTTGCCTTTCTTACACGGGGATTGCCACTGGCAGTCTGTCCTCCCTCCATTAGAGATATGCATCTCTTTCAATTTTAAACTACCGGTGCATGACTAGACCTTGAAACACTCTGATAATATGTAGCCGCCACCATTATTATGTTGGTAGGGAGGGGGTGGGAAAATATCTATTTACTTTCTGGGGTTTCTGTTTCTGGGGTTTTCTTCCTTTAGGGGGCACCGTCCCAGTTGGAAGGTTTAGAGTTAAAACCTGTCACAAAAGAAAGACGGGCTGAGTGTATATTTCTTAAGGTAGACATATTCTGCGCCTTTACAATACTGAAATCTGTACTTGTTATTTTAGGTTTTTAAGGGAAGAAGGCTTGGATATGCGCCTTGTACCATACCTCAACCCTGGACTCTTATTACTGCTATACTTTGTAAGCTTATTTTGATATCTCTTTTGTCATATTGTATTGTAGTCTATGCCAGAATGCTAATAAACATATGTTTGACAAAAAAAATGGATAATTGATTCGGGGATCTGTTGTAATTGATTAGTTAACTGTTAGGACATTAACCTAATTCATGTATTTCATGTATAATATTGTAACTTATCCCTCATAAGAATAGGACATCTAATACTTATTCCTAAATTATATACTAAATAGCATAACCTTATATACTAACATTATTATGTGGCCACATTTCTATCTTATATATACATGTACATATACAGCAATACTACATTTCATACTAAGGCAACCAAAACACTACTGCATCAATTTTAAATTACATACCAGGGCAAACAAAGCATTACTGGTCACTTCCCTTTGGATTCATAGAGAAGACAACTTTTCAGTATTTTACAAAACATACACTGATTACTCAGCCTAAAACCCTGTTCTGCCTTGACCACTTTCAGCTAGGTAGATGAGTCCCTTGTATCTTTCAGTCTTACCCCCGAGATCTCTTAATATTGTGTCAATACACAATCTTACATCTGAAACAATAAAATGATATGTTATTGTAAAAATTGCTAATGTCTTTACAAAAAAGGAACGGACCTCGTACTGTTACCACCTTAAAAACACCAAACACCCAAGTACTACTTGCCCAATAGAAATGCAGAGACTTTTACTGAATGACGGCGCCTCTTTTACCTTTCAAAAGTGTGCAAATCACTTCTTGGGGGACAGTCGGTATTCTGGGCTGGCAGTCTGTAAAGTCAAGCAGAGGTCTTGGCTGGTCACGCCAATATATTGGAGGAAAATCTATTAATAAAGTAAGACAGAACAATTTTACACAACAATATGGATTAAATCTATCAATCAATTGAAAAAATCAGCTAGTCTCAAGAAGAGACCAAAGTCTGAAGTTCAAAGTTCTGGATTACAAGCAGTAGTATATATACTGCAAAAGCCACAAAAAACATTGGTTACAAATTTCTATATGACGCAAATAGCAAGCTGGACAGATAAGATATTGCCAACACACGGCAAATATTTCCAAGAATTGTGTACGTGTTCCTGTTTAGCAGAAGCCCCCTCTTTCGGGTTTTTTCTTTTAGTTCTCAGAATAAGGGTGAGATAATCATAGAATTTTTTTTTGTTTTTCTGCATAGCGAGTGATTATCTATTGTTTGACGTCATTGGGCCCGGCCCAGCCAGCCTATCTGAGTTTAACATTTTCTCAACAGGTTTGCGCTAAGGCAGAATCTACCCTTGTTCACACCCTGTAATCAATGCTCGATAACAATGCAAAAACAGATTCTACTGTCGGTCTCTCATTGTGTTTGTTTAACAGATAGAAAGTGGTGACCTTTTCTGTGACACATATACTAATTATTGATGTCCTACCAAGTTTGTATCTGCAACGAAATACAATCTGTTTATGTATTCTATTGCAGCTAAGTTGACCATGCAACATTCATGTATGTTTCCTAAACCTAATGTGCACTGTGACCTATGTTTTTCTGTGGAACACACAGATATCTTTTTGAGCACATCCATTTACTAGGCCTAGGCCGGTTTACCACTTACATAGGTTTAAAACTATTCCTCACCTGAAATGTTTGTATTAGTGTTTGGGATTTTATATTTGTGTGTATGTGTCTATAAAAGGTATTCCTATTTGTTCCCTACATCAAAAGAGACATTCTATCATTTGTATTTAGCAATCAATTAAAATCACAGCCAAAATCACTTTCCTATTGCATAGCAGAAATTGGGGTAATAAATGAAGAATACCTTCTCTATCACACAATGAGGTCGGACAATATACATTTAAAAGGCAAATATCATGGCCATTCAGGTTACCATCTACACACAGGACCCTACTTTTGACGACATGATCTACCTTCTGGATGGTAAAAGAAGAAGGTCTGTGAAAAAGAATACCAACTCTAGCATTTCTATCAAGATTGCAGCCATACCAAATGGAAAGGCCACAATCCCATCTGTCTTTCCACATTTTATCCTTAGAACCATCAGCTATAGCACATTCTTGAAGAAAAATAATATCCAGGTTCTGATGTTTTAAGAAAACAAAAACAGAAGAGCATTTAATGGCGTCACTCAGACATCTAACATTGATGCTACCTAAGAAGAGCATCAGAGAGAAATAAAAAACTATATACATTATCAGATTTTTCGAGAGTCCATCTTCATACTCTTGATTTTAATCTTCTTTTTCTTGACTTGCATAAAGTGGTCATTCATTTCTGGCTGAAATTTAAGGTTGTCCAGACCATCTGGGGCAGCATAATCCTTAGAGTCATTGCTTTATACTCCTGACGCCTCTGCGTCATCCCATTCTGGGACATATTTACAAGCCCCTATTGCCACCACAACGTCACTTTTAGTGATGTTGTGGTGGCGATAGGGGCTTTGCCTTATTTACAAGGCAGCGTTAAGCCACTTAACGTGTCTTAATGCTGCCTTGTAAATAAGGCACCCTTTCACGCTGTGCTTAGCGTGAAAGGGGAGGGCAATGGGTGTTGTGGTAGGCGTTCCACCGCAACACCCATTGATTTTGACACTGCCCCCTATTTACAAGAGTGGCATAAAAAGCAGGAAAAGCCTGGTCTTAACTTGGCGAAACAAGGAGAAATGCTTTATTTCTCCTCGTTTTTGCTTTTCCCATGTGTGCTGCCTTGTGCAGCACACATGGAAAAAGCAAAACGCCTTGGATTGTTTATGTACAGGAAGGTGACCCTTCCTGCACATAAACAATCCTTAAAAAACAATGACATTTTGTAACTTCCATGTGTGCTGCATTAAGCAGCACACATAGAAGTGACAAAATGGCATGTCAAGATTGTTTATGTGCAGCAAGGGGGACCTTCCTGTACATAAACAATCTTCCCTTGCATGCAGACACCCTTGCACTATGGTGCAAGGGTGCTTGCATTGGCGCTACACTGCTAAGTGTAGCGCCAAAGCAGGGGGAAATGCAAGGCTGCACCATAGCCTTGTAAATATGGTGCAGCCTTGCGTTTCTGAAGTGGTGGAGTGAGGCCTTAAGCCCTGACGGCCAACGCCTCACTCCGCCACTTCTTTATAAATATCCCCCCTGGTCTTAAACAGGCGAAACGAGGAGAAATGCTTTATATTTCCTCGTTTTTGCTGTTTCCATGTGTGCTGCGTTGTGCAGCACACATAGAAACAGCAAATTGCTATTGATTATTTATGTGCAGGAAGGTGACCCTTCCTGCACATAAACAATCCAAAAAATGACATTTTGTAACTTCCATGTGTGCTGCATTAAGCAGCACACATAAAAGTTACAAAACGTCATTTAAAGATTGTTTATGTGCAGAAAGGGAGGCCTTCCTGCACATAAACAATCTTCCCCTACACGCAGACACCCTTGCACTATGGTGCAAGGCTGCCGGCGTTGGCACTAGGCTGCTAAGTTTGGCGCCAGCGCATGGAGAAACGCAGGGCTGCACCATATTGTTGTAAATATGATGCAACCCTGCGTTTCTGAAGTGGCGGAGTGAGGTGTTAAGCCAAGAAGGATAACGCCGCACTCCGTCACTTCATTGTAAATATGCCCCTCTGTTTCTTTCTATTTGGGAGTTGTTGAAAATTCCATGGCCACCTCAATCTCTTCAGCAGGAATATCATGGGGCATATGTACAAGCCCCTATTGCCACCACAACGTCACTTTTATCAACGTTGTGGTGGCGATAGGGGCTGCGCCTTACTTACAAGGCAGCGTTAAGCCACTTAATGTGGCTTAACGCTGCCTTGTAAATAAGGACCCTTTCATGCTATGATTATCGTGAAAGGGGCGTGCAGTGGGTGTTGCGGTGGGCGTTCCACCGCAACACTCATTGTATTTGATGCTGCCCCCTATGTACAAGGGTGGCGTACATAGGAAGCAGCGCCAAACTTAAGACCAGGAAGACCCTGGTCTTAAGGTGGCAAAACGAGGAGAAATGCTTTATTTCTCCTCGTTTTTGCTTTTTCCATGTGTGTTGCCTTGTGCAGCATACATGGAAAAAGCAAAATGCCATGGATTGTTTATGTACAGGAAGGTGTCCCTTCCTGTACATAAACAATCCTTTAAAAAATGCAATTTTGTGACTTTCATGTGTGCTGCATGAAGCAGCACACATGACAGCGACAGAATGGCATTTTAGGATTGTTCATGTGCAGGAAGGGACACCTTCCTACACATAAACAATACACCCCTGCACTATGGTGCAAGGATGCCTGCGTTGGTGCTAAGTTGCTAAACTTAGCACCATCACAGGAGGAAACGCAGGGCTGGACCATATCCTTGTAAATACGGTGCAGCCTTGCGTTTAAGAAGTGGCGGAGAGAGGCGTTAAACCAGGAAGGCTAACGCCTCTATCCGCCACTTCATTGTGCATATGGCCCCATGTTCCTTATCCCATTCTATCATCATCTCAGCTGCCACAGAGTCAGGGAAAGAAGCCAAAGAGAGCTCTACAGCCTGCAAGCATTGTCAATCTTTGCAAGAGGATCACCATGGGGAAGTAGTGACTCTCCTTTACTTTTAAATCTGGTATCCAAATTGAGAGAAGAGGAAATCTCTTCATCTGCAATGTTTCCTTGGTTGTGTTGAAACCGTTTAGGTAAGGCAAAGTATTTATCAGCATGTTTTGTATGAGCATCAACAATGCTCAGGACCTCAGAATCCCTGCACGGATGTGAGTTATGTATGGCAGACCCAGGTATAGTCACACGCTTATAGTGATGAACACGCTATTCTTTAGGGAGAGGGGCGATGGGGTCCTCCTTCAACATTGAGTGACTGCAAAGCAACTGTTCCTTTAACATTGATTGCTCATCAAGTTTTTAATTGTGATTCCTTTGCCGAATGCATGGCACTCATGGGAGCATCTTTCAGTGGAATTGAGACTTGCATCTCTGAGTGCGCCATTGAGATTTCTTTTCAGGTGCAGAGCAAGGCGGTAAAGGAGGAGTCACAACGCTGAGCATTTTATCAGTTTCAAGTGCAGACACAGAATTTTGTTGTATGAGATTAGTGTTGTTAGCTAAGACAGGAAGCTGCTATTGCTGGACATGTGACAATGGCACACCATTTAACTTAGTGGAGGCAGGTTTGTCTAGAGCCTCCAGACTTTTTTTGTGTTAGAATCTGGGAGCTGCACTGAAAAAAGAGCACTGGTTGTTTCTCCCCCCTTCCCTACCAGAAGGGATGCTTCACCAGGATTGATCATCTGTTCCCTTATTTCTCACTTTTTATGAAATGAAGAGGCTCCTGTTGTAAAGTAGAATACGCTCCTCCAAACCTAGGCGAATCCGTTCATCCTCCTCAGCATTAATGTTATCATCATTTGAGAGTCCTCTTGGGCACGGGATTGGTAGTTTACTTTCATTCTCAGCTGCCTTCGCCTTAAAGGCATATGAGGATGGACAGTTCTTAAACATGTGCTCCTTGGAACCATGGAAATTACAGGATTTTTCTGTTGTACATTGGGCAGCCTCATGCTCAGCATGCTGGCTCTGCATGCAGTAGGGCTCGGTGCAATCTCTAGCAAAATGCCCCTCAGCATTACACCTCCTACAGGTTTTTGGCTGTCCCACGTAAAAAACATTCCCCATGGTGCCTCCAAGTCGGATGATAGTTGGAATATGGATTAATCCTTCTGTAGCTGGGTTCTTTTTTAGAGTAACTGATACCTTAAAATATCCTGTTTTAACACCACCTGCATCTCTTACTCTTGCCCCATGGGACACTACACAGAACTGATTAAACCATGTAATAACATCTGCACTCTGTATAAATTCACTGAACATAGATATGTTCACCCATCTATTTTGTGGCTGTCTTAAGGCTGTCATTATACAATTATTAAAAGGCTCCAAAGACTGCTTTTCTTTAAAACGTTTCAGGCATTGTTCAAATAGCAGAAATGTAGTGAAAATTACTTCAAACACTCTGGGGCATATTTACAAGCTCCTATTGCCACAGGAATGTCACTGCTTTATACTCCAGATGCCTCTGCGTCATCACATTCTGGGGCATATTTACAAGCCCCTAACAAGCCCCTTTTGCCACCACAACGTCACTTTTGGTGATGTTGTGGTGGTGATAGGGGCTTCTCCTTATGTACAAGGCGGCGTTAGGCCACTTAATGTGTCTAAGGCACCCTTTCACGCTATACTTAGCGTGAAAGGGGTGGGCAATGGGTGTTGCGGTGGCGTTCACCCGCAACACCCATTGATTTTGACGCTGCCCCCTATTTACAAGGGTGGCCTAAATAGAAGGCAGTGCCAAAATTAAGACCAGGGAAAACCTTCGGGCATATTTACTAGTAAAGTGGCGAAGCGTGTCGTTAAGCCAAGAAGGCTAACGAGACGCTCCGTTACTTTAGAAATGCTGAGCTGCACCATATTTACAAGAATATGGTGCAGCGCTGCATTTCCCCCTGCACTGGGGCTAAATTTAGCTACCTAGCGCCAACACAGGCACCCTTGCGCCATAGTGCAAGGGTGTCTCCATTGCAGGGGAAGATTGTTTATGTGCAGGAAAAAGTGACGCAACGGCGGCGCAAAAGTGTCGCAGGGGCTTGTAAATCTGCCCCTCGGTACTTTTAACCCATCACTCATACCCCTAGAACCAGCAATACATTCACTTCCATCATTCGACTCCCTTCGTCCATCTTCCCTACATGGTGCCATCTTCTCCTCCATCACCTTCTCGACTTCATCATACATACCAACATACGTGTCTCCATCAACTCCAGCTGTTGATCCCTTTCTTTTCACCAGGCCATCTTTACACACTGAAATACGTCTAAAATTCCATATTTTACCACCCTCCACTCTCACAGCTTTACTAAAAATTTCAACCACTCTCACAAGACCAGACCATTTGGATAACCTCCTGTTGATCATACCACCCTGTTTTACACGAACCATATCACCAATTCTCAACTTAAACCTCGCCCTGTCACGTGGCCGATAGGGACATTGTCGTCATCGCTAAGTTAACATGAGCCCAGCAACCATGCTGCTGCTTTTGCGCACGTTACTACATGGCTTTATTTTTGCAAGACTCTGTTTATGCCTTTCACATGAGAACCGTCTGCTTTGTTCGTTCTCTGTCTGTTCCTGGAGTTTAGTATGAACACTGTGAGCAAGGTCAATAAACAATGCCCCTTGTTATTCTGTTCTGGTCAGTCCCTAGCACCTAGACAAAACATGCTAAACACAGCTGCTGCTGGAAACTCGTGCTTTGATATTATGGGGATGCATGTTTAAGTAACACACACTTGGAGAGGGAGCTTTCCAGGGAGAAGAGACATGCAGTTCCTATGATGTAGCTATACCATCTAGGCACTAAGGTATGGGGTCTGCTGACAAACCCCAGAGATCTTCTATTATATAATAATACTTCTTCTTACTAAGGGGAGGGTCGTTAGGCCTCATAGTCCTTTATCCAGTGTCTTTGTAGGATGACATCTCCTTTATGATATATGGCCTTGCTGCAATATTAATTGTGGTGCACGGTCAAAATATCGACTTTTTAATATCGATGTACAGAAATATCGATTATCGAGTTAAGTATATCGACAGTTTTAAATATCGATGTTCTGTATATCGATGTTGAAAATATCTTTTTGAAGTGTTTTGTTAAATATTGATGTTAGTAATGTCGATTGAAAAAATATCGACATGTTAAAATATCGTTTTTGTCTTATATTTGATTTTTTTTAGAGTTAATGTTAAGTTGTAAATTATTTTAAATGTTATAAAATAAAAGAATTTTATTATATTGTTTTAGGAGCGGGATGTTGGTTTTATAGGGGATATGGGTGGGTAGTGTATTAAAAATATAGATTTGAATTATTATTAATTAATAAAAAAATAAAATATGTAATTTTAAATTGTAATTAGAATTGAGAAATATATTTTTTAGGAGCGGGATGTTGGGTTTATAGGGGATAAGGGTGGGGAGTGTTTTAAAAAATATTGTTTAATTTGTAATAATTTTAAAATTTAAAATATTAATTTAAAAGTTAATTTCGAATTTCAAATAAAAATTTAGGAGTGGGATGTTGTGTTTATAGGGGATAAGGGTGGGGAGTGTTTAAAAAAATATTATTTTAATTTGTAATAATTTAAAACATTTAAAATATTAATTTAAAAATTAATTTCGAATTTCAGATAAAAATTTAGGAGCGGGATGTTGGGTTTATAGGGGATATGGTGGGTAGTGTATTAAAAATATAGATTTGAATTATTATTAATTAATAAAAAAATAAAATATGTAATTTTAAATTGTAATTAGAATTGAGAAATATATTTTTTAGGAGCAGGATGTTGGGTTTATAGGGGATAAGGGTGGGGAGTGTTTTAAAAAATATTGTTTAATTTGTAATAATTTTAAAATTTAAAATATTAATTTAAAAGTTAATTTCGAATTTCAAATAAAAATTTAGGAGCGGGATGTTGTGTTTATAGGGGATAAGGGTGGGGAGTGTTTAAAAAAATATTATTTTAATTTGTAATAATTTAAAACATTTAAAATATTAATTTAAAAATTAATTTCGAATTTCAGATAAAAATTTAGGAGCGGGATGTTGGGTTTATAGGGGATAAGGGTGGGGAGTGTTTTAAAAAATATTTTTTTAATTTGTAATAATTTTAAAATTCAAAATATTAATTTAAAAATAAACATTCGAATTTAAAAAAAGAAAAATAGGATGTTGGGTTTATAGGGGATAGTGGTGGTGATTTAAAAAAAAATACTTTTTAAATTTTAAAGATTTAAAACAATTATATATGTAAATTATAAATATAATTCCGAAATTTAAAATATATTTTAAGGAGTGGAATGTAGTGAGTTTTGTAAAAATTAATGTTAATTTTATAATAAATTAGAAATTAGAAAATATATATATATATTTATTTTATAATGTTTGAAAATAAATATAGTAGTGGGATGTTGGTTTTATAGGGGTTAATGGTGTGGATTAAAAAAAATATATATATGATAAAATAAAATGTAATTATTAATAATTAAAAAATAAAAGTGTAAAATTGAAGTAATAAATTATTTACGTGATTTTGTGTTGATAGGGGATAAGGTTGTGTATTTGTTGTAAATATTTAAATTCATTTTTATAAAATGCAATAAATATAATAAATATTTGTATTATTATATGAAGAAAATGTCAAATTTAAATTTTGAGTTTGTTGTTGAGTTTATAGGTGATAGTGTTAGGTAGTGTATTTTAATTTTATATATAAATTATTTCTATCAAGAAAAATAAATATTATAAAAATAATAATGTTATAGTGAGGATAGTGTAATAATTAAGTTTAATTTTCAGTATCTACTTTAAATTAATTTTTACTGGAATGGGAATAGTAAATTAATTAAGTTTAATGTCCAACACATATCCTAATTAAATAGTATTTGGAGTGGTAATAGTAAATTAAATAGGTTTAGTGTCCAGCACCTACCCTAATTAAATACTGACTGGAGTGGGAATAGTAAGTTAATTAAGTTTAGTGTACAGCACCTACCACAATTAAATACTGACTGGAGTAGGAATAGTAATTAAATTAAGTTTAGTGTCCGGCACCTACCCCTATTAAATACTGACTGTAGTGGGAATAGTAAATTAATTAAGTTTAGTGACCAGCACGTACCCCAAATAAATACTGACTGGAGTAGGAATAGTAAATTAATTAAGTTTAGTGTCCAGCACCTACCCCTATTAAATATTGACTGGAGTGGGCATAGTAAATTAATTAAGTTTAGTGTCCAGCACCTACCCCAATTAAATACTGACTGGAGTGGGAATAGTAAATTAATTAAGTTTAGAGTCCAACACCTACCCCAATTAAATAATTATTGGAGTAGGAATAGTAAATTTATTAAGTTTAGTGTCCAGCACATACTCTAATTAAATACTGACTGGAGTGGGAATAGTAAATTAAATAAGTTTAGTGTCCAGCACCTACCCCTATTAAATAGTGACTGGAGTGGGAATAGTAAATTAATTAAGTTTAGTGTCCAGCATCTATCCCAATTAAAAAGTGACTGGAGTGGGAATAGTAAATTAAATAGGTTTAGTGTCCAGCACCTACCCTAATTAAATACTGACTGGAGTGAGAATAGTAAATTAATTAAGTTTAGTGTCCAGCACCTATCCCAATTAAATAGTGACTGGAGTGGGAATAGTAAATTAAATAGGTTTAGGGGCCGATTCCGATCTCGGTCGGAGGCGCACCCAATACCATTCGGTCGGGAAAAAAGCCATGCGAAAGCCTGTTTCCCGACCGAACCGTACGCGGGTCCGGCCGAGCGAGTACGATGCGAATTCGCCGACCGACTCGTCCGGGCGACCCGACCGCTCCGACCGACTCGTACCCGGATCGTACCGCTCCGACCGACTCGCTCGGACCCGATTCGCACCGCGCAATGGAGACGTTTTCCGGCCGGGTAAGTACGATGCGCACCTCGACCGCTCCGACCGACTCGCGCCGTCCGACTCGAACTCGCTGTCGGAGCCGTACTTTGGGGGTCCGTGTCGGACCCCCTGTACTGCGTACCCGTGCGAGGCGCACACAGGGGGACCCATGGGTCCCCCTACCTGTGCGTGTACGCCGCGAGCGCTTCGCGGCGTACTCGCTGTAGGAGCGCCCTTGTCCGCCTCGCACCCATTGAGGCAATGGGAGCCCGCGTACGCGTTGTACGACCGGCTCCCATTGAGTTCAATGGGAGTCCGACCGACTCGTGTCCGATAACATACGGACGCATCGTACTCGTTCGGTCGGACTGCACGGGTCCGATTCGGTCGGAAATCTCTCCGGGTCCGGCTCGGTCGGAGAAATTTCCGGCCCGAATCGGAATCGACCCCATAGTGTCCAGCACCTACCCTAAGTAAATACTGACTGGAGTGGGAATAGTAAATTAATTAAGTTTAGTGTCCAGCACCTACCCCAATTAAATACTGACTGGAGTAGGAATAGTAATTAAATTAAGTTTAGTGACCAGCACCTATCCCAATTAAATACTGACTGGAGTAGAAATAGTAATTTAATTAAGTTTAGTGTCCAGCACCTACCCCTATTAAATACTGACTGGAGTGGGAATAGTAAATTAATTATATTTAGTGACCAGCACCTACCCCAATTAAATACTGACTGGAGTAGGAATAGTAAATTAATTAAGTTTAGTATCCAGCACCTATCCCAATTAAATACTGACTGGAGTGGGAATAGGAAATTAATTAAGTTTAGTGTGCAGCACCTACTCCAATTAAATACTGAGTGGAGTGGGAATAGTAAATTAATTAAGTTTAGTGTCCAGCACCTACCCCGATTAAATACTGACTGGAGTGGGAATAGTAAATTAATTAAGTTTAGTGTCCAGCACATACTCTAATTAAATACTGACTGGAGTGGGAATAGTAAGTTAATTAAGTTTAGTGTCCAGCACCTACCCTAAGTAAATACTGACTGGAGTGGGAATAGTAAATTAATTAAGTTTAGTGTCCAGCACCTACCCCAATTAAATACTGACTGGAGTAGGAATAGTAATTAAATTAAGTTTAGTGTCCACCACCTACCCCAATTAAATACTGACTGGAGTAGGAATAGTAATTAAATTAAGTTTAGTGTCCAGCACCTACCCCTATTAAATACTGACTGGAGTGGGAATAGTAAATTAATTATATTTAGTGACCAGCACCTACCCCAATTAAATACTGACTGGAGTAGGAATAGTAAATTAATTAAGTTTAGTATCCAGCACCTATCCCAATTAAATACTGACTGGAGTGGGAATAGGAAATTAATTAAGTTTAGTGTGCAGCACCTACTCCAATTAAATACTGAGTGGAGTGGGAATAGTAAATTAATTAAGTTTAGTGTCCAGCACCTACCCCGATTAAATACTGACTGGAGTGGGAATAGTAAATTAATTAAGTTTAGTGTCCAGCACATACTCTAATTAAATACTGACTGGAGTGGGAATAGTAAGTTAATTAAGTTTAGTGTCCAGCACCTACCACAATTAAATACTCAAAAAGTCATTTTAATGTTAACTAAGTATTGGATATTTATGTTGAGTGGAGTTGTAAGAATAATTTAGGTGAGTGGTTTTTAAAATATAGGAAAATATTATTATTATAGTTAAAAGTAGTATAAACACATTATTTATATTTTTTTTAAAAATAACAATATTATATGTTTTTTAATTAAAATATTTGCATTTTATAACAAGCAATTTAAGCAAATATATTTAATAACAATAATTAAATTTAATAGCAATAAAAAGGTAGGCCAAAAATTAAAAGGCCCATTACGATACCGGGCGTAAAAAAATCCGCCACCCATGAAAGCGGCAAAAAT